>JAODPA010032843.1:0-12386 GCA_025585075.1 Nepenthes mirabilis | reverse complement strand
ATACACTATTTTTCAATTCTATGAAATCGAAACATGGAATTGAAACTTCAATTTCATCTAACGCCAAATAATAGAATTGGAATTAAGTTTAAAATTTAACTTCTAATTCTAAATTTTATACTCAGATTCTTACAACCAAATGGCCCCTTAAAAATATGGTTAAACAACCCAATTGGAAAATCAAAACCTAAACCACAGTAATCAAAACATTTTGTTAAGTTTTATGACCAATTAAAAGAAAACTTTCTGATTTAAATTAGTTTATGAAAACTGATGGTTACCATACTAAACTGTGGTAATAGGAGACCCAAACAATTATTATTATTTATGTGGAATTAAAAATTACTAATTATGAAGAAAAGACTTACTTTACTTTTAATTTAATACGTACTTGAACCAAGGATATTTGGAGTTGTGGTAATATGATTTGTAATCTGAGTCTGAACATCTCGACCACAAGATGAAGAGGTCCAAAAGTTGTTTTCGAAATTCAATTGCAGTGTATGCTCATGGGGCAACTCGAATCATCGTGTTGCATGGATGTGTTTCTCGTAGATGTTGTGGCGATAAATTTGAGCCGCTAAATATTGTCGCGTTTTGAAGAGTAACATGTCTCTTTTTATATACGTTCTCTTTGCTTTTGCTATTTGATCTCTTTGGTTCTCTTTTGATTTCGATCTTCTTTTTTTTTTTTAATCATAAACACTCTTTATTGGATGGTTGGTGGTGCACTTCTAAGTAATTGGCCAAAAGTAATCATTAGTTGATGTTGCATCTTATTTGATGTGTATCCTAGATTAGGAAATAAGAGCACCTTTTTCATAGTTTATGTTGGATGCCTATTTATTTTCTAATAAATTTCCTTTGAATAATTTTTTTTTTTTTTTTGTGTTGAGGGTGTCAAATACCTTTTTGATATAGTAGTCCCTGATATACACTAAAAATATATACCATCTACCAGTTGAAGAAGCAGTCAGTGGTTTTTATACACGGACAAGTGCAACCGTATAATCAAGCGGTTATGGATGATTCATTCTCTAGGGCTTCTACTCCCTAGTCCAACCAAGGGCAAAGCTCATCTATCAAAGAACTTGGGACTCGGTAGGCAGTCTCACCAGCTGAGAGGCACATTCCATCCCAAAACTTTATTATAAATGTTAAATTATGGCAGTATTACATATTTATATCTTACATATTGATGCATTCTGAATCCAAACTTTGAATGGGTTCAGGTTGAACTATCCGTTGGATTCCGGTCTCCGTTCGCTAAATTTGGGATCCTACACACCACAATTTAAAATAAGAAATTGGATGATAGCGAGATTTGATTCTACCAAAAATATTCTGATACTCAAGTCAGTATAGAGCATTCCAAGAATGAGAAGGTAAATACAGAGAATACCAAGATGAGTGTTTTGGAATGCGTTTGGATATGTTGATGGGAGGTGCACTCGTGGAGAGTGTGGCTTGGTTGAATGTTGTTTATATAAAGCAGTATACTATCTGCACTCAATTCGCAAGGGACCAAGTGTAAAGAGAACAATGGAGGAAGCGTTGACAAGCTTGAGTGCGAAGAGAGCTTCTGTGAGCTTTAGTATGCTAGAGGGTGTTTGATGGGCAAAAGAAAGCGTGCCTGTGGAGTGAAACTCCATGGCCTTTTAGAGCCATGATCATCCACTGCTTTCCCTGCGCAGTGAGGCAAGATGTCTGCCTTCTATAAGGATTATTGCCTTCTCTGTATGGATACGGGTGCCATTCTTGACTGCAACGGTCAAGAAGACAGATCCCTTTCCTTCTTTATAAGGTAATCGTTAGAGATTTCTATGTGGATTACGCGCCGATTCGTACACCTTCCTCCCGGGATGCGCTCTAATACTAAAAAATATCTATTGAAGTGAAGCTTACCTTATTTAGAGAGGCATATAATTAGGGTAGACGACAGTTGAGACTGAGGAGGTGCGTGGATTGATTTTGACTTGTGCCGCATTTATCATGGGCCGCAACCGGCATACTTACTGCCTTTTCGGTCAACAACTTCATTGACCATCCTGGGCGTAACTGGGCCTTCTCTTATCTTGGGTCATTTGCTACTTTTGGGCCAGCATATTTCGGGCGTCCCCATCATTAGCCCCCATGCCGGTGGCCTAGAGTTTTGGCCTTCGACATGTTTACAATGGGATACATTTAGCTGGGTTTTGGATCCAAAGTTTCGAACGGGTCTGTTGGTCATTGTATTTGAGTTCAAAGCAAAAAGATACGTTGATCAAATTCGTTGACCACAACATAAGAATCCAGAGGATTGAGCTACAGAAGTATTGATCAGATTCCTTGACCGCAACTTTAGTATCCAAAGAACTGGACTGTAGAGAACATTGACCGGATCCATTGACCATGACGTTAGGATCCAGAGAGTTGAGCTGGAACGAGTGTTGACTAGATCCATTGACTGTAGTCAAAATTCGGAGAACTAATCCAGAAGGAAAGTTGACAGGATTGGTTGATCGTTACGTTTGAATCCAAAGAGCTGAGCTATAGAGGTATTGACCGGATTCATTGATCATAACCTCAGAATCCGGAGAATCAAACTTTGAAGAATGTTGATCAAATTCGTTGACCGCCACTTTGGGATCTGGAGAACTGAGTGGGAAGAAGTGTTGACCGGATTCGTTAACTGCAACGTCAGAATCCATAGAACGGAGCTGGAGAGAGCATTAACTGAATCCGAAAAACTGAACTGAAGAGAAAAAGTCAATCGGATTCTTTGACCGCCATGCTAGAATTCAAATGACTGGGATGAAAAAAGCGTTGACTGAATTCGTTGACCACAGCATTAGAATCTAGAGGACTTGAGCAGGAAGAAAGTCGCCAGACAGGTAATCAAAAGGACACAGAGCCGTTTCAGTACTTTGAGTGGCCCGTTACTCTTTGCCACGTGTCCTCATGCAATGAATTTGTAATCCTTACAATTAATTTGTCAGAGCATTTAATTTGAGAGCACCATCTCCGAAAGTGACACGTGTCCGTTATGATTGCTGCGCCTTTTCGATGCATTGTCTTACTCCAACGGTTGCGAGCATTATAAAAACCACATTTCAGTTCAAATTCTTTCACCTTTCTTCCCAAAAATTCTAAGTATTCGTCTCTCTTCCTATTTTTGATCTCATGGCTCCTTCCATTTTTTAAATTTGCTCCGTCATTTTCACTGGTGAGGTGAGAGAGTTGTATATTGAGTTCAACATCCCACCTCACGTGTTCTCGATGCCCACGGAGCAGGATAGAGCTTGCTCTCCCCCTGACGGCCACATTACCGTGTATGAGGCGCATCTGAAGAGTGGGCTTTGCCTCCCTGTACCAAAGGAGCTGCTCCGTATTTTTACGACACTTGGCGTTTCTATCACACGGCTTCATACAAATACCATGCGATATCTTTGTTTGCTATATATATTTCTTCACCACCATTCACGACTGCTGATGGTGGAGGCCATCAGGGTGATGTTCTAGTTCATCTAGAGTGGGGACTAGATCTCCTTGTCTCTCCGGGAGCTGCATATCAACAGCGTGATCTACAACTCCCTCAAGAATTGGACGGATCGTTTCTTCTTTGTTTGCGTTGCTAACAACTGGCCTTTGTCCTAGGATTTGGGTAAGGTCCCTGATGGCCTCACCGGGAAGCCCACAAAGAAAGAGGTGGAGGCGATGGAGCCTTTGCTGCAGCTGGTGAAGGGGCATCTTTTAGAGTTCAGGAGGGATCTCCTGGTTTTAAGGGAGGAGGCCAGGAGGGCTTGTTGGGGGCCTCCTTCACCTCTCCAGAAGATCAAAACTCCATTGCTCATGGCGTTGCAGCATAAGAGGAAGGCCGGCGCTCTTACTATCGATGAGGTCAGCGCTCCTGTGATTGGTGATGCTCCCAGCAACCCGGGGAAGAAGAGGCTTGTTTTAGCTGAGCCTACATCCTCATCTTCCATAGAGCCAAACTATCGGATGGCTGGGCGACATGCAAGGGTTGGAGAGCACTCCGAAGTTGAGGCTTCTCTGGGTGACTTTGAAGTCATCAAGAGAGCCACTATGGGAAGCACTAGCGCTGAACCATCACTGCCAGCTGACTTGGTTGTGCCTGCTTTGCCAATGGAGCTGCAGCTTGAATCCGCCAAGCTGAAGGAGTTAGCCGTGGAGCCATCTACTAAGCAAGAAGAGTTAGCCGTTGGATCACTTGCTAAGGTAATTGACATCATTGCAAAGCCTGCACAGGAGGCTGTTGCTCCGAGTCTCTTGGACATCTTGCCGCTGGAGCCCGCCAGCGAAGCCACTGTGGAGTGGTCTCAGGGGGAGGCCACTCCAAGTTCTCCTCCAATCGGTCCTAAGTCACGGGGCCGATCAAAAAGGAAACAATAAAAAGTCTTCCCGGTAACTTTTCAAAGCTCTCCCTTCTTCTTCATTTGTCATGCCTAAGTTGTATGATTTTTTTGCAGGAAGACAAAATATTAGGTGTTGTGCGTAAGCTACTATGCCGGTGGGATGCTGTGATCGGAGACCAGGATGAAGAGATTCTCCAACTAGAGGAGCAGACAAGCTAGCTGAGCACCCAAGTTCGATAGCTTCAGGAGGAGAAGGCTGTACTCCAGCTAGAGTTGGCAGAGAGGGCTTCTTGGGCGGAGGAGCTCACGGGTGAGCTCAGGGTGAAGATGGTTAAGCTAAAGAACGAGATGTCCATCCGTTTGCGCCCTCAGGAGGTCACTCAGGTGCTGTGGGCTAGACTCTGAGAAGGCATTAGTATCTATCACCATATTGTCAAATTAGTGGATCCAGACTTACCTAATAGTGTCCTTGACCCCACAAACCGTGATGCCCAGTAGCATGAGGACCTGGTTGACTTCGCTTGTGGTGCAAAAGAGCCTCTCCTGCATCCTCCTGGGAGCCCTACTCCTTAGCTGGGATTTTCTTGTATTTTGGTATTTGTCTCCCGTTGTACATTGAATATGTTAATGAGAAATGCATTTTGGCAGCGCTTTAGTACCCATCTCTTGCCTTGCTTTTCCACTCTTTTTTCCTCCTTCATTTGACTTTTTGCACTAACTGGTCAACTTGTCGTGTGGCCTTTGGGCCGGTCAACTTGAAGCATTGACCGTCACAATCTTGCAATTCGGAGGTGTGTTGTGTTTTCAAATGGACCCTTGGTCCTCAAGGAGTCGCTTTTATATACGAGTATACTCTAATGAATTGCGCCCTCGAGCTGTGTTGCACTGCCCATCTTATGATTCTAGGTGGCTAGCTTTCTATCGAAGGATCTATTTTTTTGCACTTTGTCGCGATTCATTAACCGTCGTAGACTGACTGCGCTATTTCTTGCTGGAGAAGGTTATCACACATGCCGTTTAAGCCCCATAAGATTTGAGATTAGACCACGAATGGGCCACTTGGTATGGAACCAAAGTTTCATTCGATCGCTTATAGGTCACTTGGATGACCAATGTTTAATTTGGCCACTTATGTACCGCTTTAATGACCAAGATTTAATTCGACCGCTTACGGGCCACTTGGATGATCAAGGTTTAGATCGGTTGCTAACGGACCACTTGGATGACCAAGATTTGATTACGAACGAGTGAAAATCCGCCCAACTTAGGAGTAGTTTAGGTCATATATTTTTATTTACCTTGCAAGCAAACATTTATATGAAGAAAAGAAAAAGAAAAAAAATGCATGTAGACGCAAGGGGGAAAAAGAACATTCTCTTTTATTGATTAACAATGTATGTTACAAGCATACCTTAAATCACACAGATGACCTACCTAGGATTTCACCGGTAGTACTATTTCATATGGACCGCGTTCCACATCCGCGGAACTAACTTTTTGATTTGGTTTCAGAGCTTATATGCTCCATTTTGCAAAACGGTTGAGGCAAGGAACGGGCCTTCCCAATTCAAAAAAAGCTTGTTTCGATTGGTTATCCTACCCGTGGCTTCTATACTTCGCAAGACTAAATTTCTAACTTTGAATTGCCATACTTTTACTTTCTCATTATAGTAGCAAGCGATTCGTTGTTGGTAGGCATCCGAGCGCATCCTAGCTATGTCTTGGGCTTCCTCCAACAAGTTTAGGTGTTCCCTAATCTTTTGAGCGTTGCCGAGTGGATCGAAGGCTTCAGTCCTATAGCAGAGGCAAAAGGATATCTCGCGAGTTAGTTCCTTACGAGTCGTCTGGTATGACCATAGCACAAAGGATAGCTCATCGACCTAGGAGCCCCCTGCATCCTTCAACTTGGACTTTAAGCCGTTCAGTAGTGTCCGGTTGGTGATTTCTATCTGACTATTTTCCTGGGGGTATGCTACCAAAATATGGACCAATCTAATGTCCAAATTGGTAAAATACTTGGTGAAATATTTTTTAAAAAAATTGGATTTTATTGTCAGTCACGATGACCTCGGGAACGCCAAACCTGCTCACTATGCTCTGGTGGATGAATTTCAGGACGTTGTGCTCGGTGATCTTGTCCAGCGGGGCAGCTTCAACACATTTTGTGAAGTAGTCTATACCCACTATAATGAACTTTCTCTGCCCGGTCACGATGAAAAATGGGTCGAGAATATTGAGCCCCCATTGCGTGAAAAGCCAAGGAGCCTGGAGGAATCTCAACTCTATGAGTGGCTGGTACCGAAGATTGCCATGGAGTTGACAATTTTTACATTTCTTCACAAGCACCAGGGCGTTCTTCCTCATTGTTGGCCAATAATATCCCTAGCGTATAACTTTAAACAATAGATTCTTACCACCAATGCGTGATCTACATATCCCGAGGTAAACTTTGCTTAAAGCATAGTTGGCCTCCTCGGGGGTAAGACACCGGAGGTACGGAGTTGAGTATCCTTGGTAATACAGCTTTCCGTCGACTATGGTGTTTCAGCCAGCCATCTTTTTGATCCGCTTAGCCTCGACCGTGTTCTCCAGTAGTGTCCCATCTGCTATATACCTCCAGTATGGCGTCATCCAGTTTTCGTTGCTGGAGACTTACATTGCTACCTGTTCCTCTATGTTGGGAGCACTCAAAACCTCCCTCATATCTCTCAAGTACTGTTCTGAATTTTCGGCCGTCGCCGCTCTAACAAGCTTATCAACCTTTTAGTTCTCAATTCTGAGGACGTGGACCAAGTTTGGCTTATCAAATCTCTGGATTGTATCCTTTGCCTTAGCCAAGTATCTAGCCAAGAGAGAGTTGCACGCCTCGAAGCTCCCGTTGATCTGGTTAACGATTAATTCTGAGTCGCTGTAAACGGTTAGTTGCTTAGCTGAGTACTATTTGGCTAGTCGAAATCCGGATAATAGGGTTTCGTACTTGTAAAATTGTTGGTGGCCAAAAATTTGAGTTTAAGGGAGTATTTCACCTCAAAACCATCCAGGGTCCGTTAGACCACTCCAGCACTACTGCCTGTGTTGGTGGATGAACCAGCCACGTTGAGAACCCATTCTAGCTCTCCTGGGTGGTGATCTGCGTCCTCAGTGTGGTGCTCATCGGTGATTGGGGTCGTGGTCTCAACGATGAAGTCAGCCAAGATCTGCCCCTTGATGGCCGCTTGGGCCGAAATTCAATGTCGAACTTTTCCAACTCGATGACCTACTTAACTAGTCATCTAAAAATGTCAGCTTTTTGAAGGATTCCCTTCAACCGTTAGTCAGTCAAGATGACCACACGGTGAGCTTGGAAATAGGGTCTTAACTTCCGGGCCAAGAAGACAAGTGCAAGAGCAAGCTTCTCAGCATGTGGATAGCATGTCTCTACACTGGTCAATGTCTTGCTCACATAGTAGACTGACCGCTATGCGTCAGAATCTTGGCGTATCAGAACGGAGCTAAGAGCGGTCTCTGATACTGCCAAGTACAGGTACAACTCTTTTCTGTCTCTTGGGGCCGTTAGCAACGGTGGACTAGCCAGGTACTGCTTCAACTTATCAAAAGAGGCTTGGCACTCTGTTGTCTACTGAAAACCATTGGCCTTTGTTCCCCTTATAGCCTTGAGGAAGGGACCCAACTTAGCCAAGAAGCGGGATAACGCTGCCAGTTTTCCGGTTAGCCTCTAAACATCCTTGACACTCCGAGGCAAAGACATGTACGTGAGGGCCTTGATATTCTCTGGGTTCGCTTTGGTTCTTCTCTGAGAGACGATAAAACCCAAGAATTTTTCTAAGGATACTCTTAATCGGGTTCAACTTCATCTAGTGTGTACGGAGTACCTCAAAGGATTTAGTTAGATCACGAATATGGTCGTTGGTGGTTTTTCTCTTGATGAGTATGTCATCTACATACACCTCCATATTAAGGTCAATCTGCTTCTTGAACATCTTGTTCACGAGCCTTTGGTAAGTGGTACCCGTATTATTTAGACCGAAAGGTATAACCTTGTAGCAGTAGGTACCCTAATCAGTCATGAACGAAGTATGCTCATCGTCCTCCGAGTTCATCCTGATCTGATTGTAATCTGAGTACGCGTTCATGAAACTCAATAGCTCGTGACCAGAAGTCGAGTCCACCAACAAGTCGATCCTGTGCAAAGAAAAGTTATCATTTGGGTAGGCTTTGTTGACATTAGTGAAGTCGATGCACGTTCACCATTTCTCATTACTTTTCTTGACCAGGACCACATTGGAAAGCCAATCCGGGTATTAGATTTCTCTGATAAATCTGGCATCCAACAACTTTTTCACTTCTTCTCGGATGGCTATGAATTTCTCAACAGAGTGGCTCCTTCATTACAACCTGATGGGCTTATGGTCGAGATCGAGACCCAATTTTTGGACCATTATTCTGGCCAAAATTTCAAACATGTCAGCGGGTGTCCATGCGAAGACATCCCCATTTTGCCTCAAGAAGCTTATCAGTTTATCTATTATGGGCCCAACAAGTGAGTTCCCTACTTGTACGCATTTCTCCGGGATTTTTGGATTCAACAGTACTAGGTCGGTGGTCTTGCCAAACTGTGCCTACTGTAAGGTTGCTTTGTCTCAATGGTCCAACTCTTCTGTGGGCTTTCGTTGCCGCTTGGGGCTATCTGTGACATGTAACACATCCGTCTGGTGACCGATCACCCAACACTTTATCTATACCGCATACTATTGGAAACGTTATTTTCAAGTGCGATATTGAGGAACGGTTCCGAATGTTGTTACGCATGGATGGCAGGTCGACAACCAAAAAGATGAGTGTGTGACTCACTGTTCTAGGGTACGTGCCTAAGGTGACCTCAATTGTATTGTCCTTTGGACAGTTATAAGTTTGTTATCCAGGCCATACAATGGTCTTTTGGCCAATTTGAGCTGATTCTTTTTGAGTCATAATTTAAAGAACGCATAGAGGTAAAGCTAATCCTTAAAACTTTCATTATCAATGAAAACTCGTTTCAGTTAGTAATTAATGGTACCATCTGAAATGAGCACAGATACAACCAGGGGATCAATATGTGAGAAAACTACATGAGTCATGTCGTTATCACTAAAACCAATGACGTTTTCCTCCACCCTTTGCTTCTTCCATCCAGCTTGCCTCTCCTAGTGATCTGCCTGGTGGGTCTTGAGTGGTTAGGTCGTTATCATATTGACTATTCCAGCTATAACTCGATTTTATGGCTAGATCGGATTTGACCCTTCTCTGCTTGTGGTTCAGGAGCTCTGCTCGGGGTTCCTCACAAATCTTATGAGATGGCCTCTTCGGATCAGCTCCTCAATCTCCCACTGGAACGTCTTACACTCCTCCATGGTGTGCCCTGGAGATCGATGAAAAACATAGTATTTCATTGGATCTCCTCCCTTATGTTCTTCAGTGGCTTTGGCCACTTAACGAACTTTTCACTACGGATCTGCATGAGAACGTTGGCCCGTGTGTTATTTAGAAGAGTCAAGTTGATGGGCTTGTACTCCTTCAGATCCAGTGCTCCGGTCCTAAATTGCTTCCAGATGGGATTGTCATAGCCATCGTTCTTCCTCTTTCCTTCGGCCAGGAAAGAGCGAGGTTGGCCGGTCCCCTCTGGACGTTTCGTCTCGTTGGCTTCTTCAGTGACCATGTATCCCCGACTAATGGCCTCCGCCTCTCGGAAGGCCTGTTGGTTCTTCTAGGCCAAGTGCTTGAAGATGTCGTCCAGTCCTAATCTAGAGATGAGGCTACCAAGCTTCATCTCTTCAATGAGCTTGGGATTCTTCTAACTTCCGCCACGTACCGCTCAAGGAACTTTCTTGGATTCTCACCCTATCTCTGCTTGATATGGGCGGGGTGCCATAGCTATTTATCTTCTCACCGGCTAGAAGCGTACTCCGCCAAGAAGAGATCGGTAAGATCTCTAAAACACGTAAACGAGTTGGGAGGAAGCCGGTGGAATGAGATCTGAGCATCCCCCTTCAAGGTGAGGGAAAAATATCGGCATATTGCCACCTCCTTCAAGTCCTAGAGGCTTAGATGGGTGCGGAAGTGGTCCAGGTGATTTATGGGATCAGTGCTCCAATCATAAGAATCCAAGGCCGGCATCTTGAACTTGGCCAATATTGGATGATTTTGGATTTCCATGGTGAATGGAGATCTCTCCAAATCGATGGCATGCTCATCATCCTTGAACACGTGGTTTCAAATTTTCTCAACTTTTTCCTCCACTCAAGAGGACTTTCCTGATCTCTTGGAGTTAAGGCAAGTCCTCAGCTCTGTTCTTTCTGCTATGCGTCGCATAGCCGGTGGCTGTTACCGCTGGTGGATCGAATGATTCAGGAGGCTCCCTCTTGTGCGGGAGGCCTTTGCTCGTCCCGAGAGTACCAGGGGTTCCTTCTTTCGGGACTCTCATTTGGAGTCCCATGGCCTAAGCGCCCTTCAAGCCTTAGACGGCTCTAGGCGTTGGAGACTACCGGAGCGTGAGGGTTGTCCATCTTTAAGACATTCTTAGTGGGCCTTTTCTTCCTTTGGCATCCTCGCCTAGAGACCGGAACAGGAGTCAAGGAGGACTGAGCTCCCTACTTCTTCTTGCCCTAGCATGTGCAGAGCATTTGAAGTATCCGGGACATATTTTTCATCTTCATTGCTAGGTTCAAGAAAAATGGGACAGGCTGTCCTCTGACTAGATTACCAGCTGAATGGTCATGATCAAGGGAGGCAGCATCTCTATTGAGAATGCTAACTTGAGTCATGGTGTTCACCATTCTATTGGATGATGTGAGTATGAGAAATGAAGTTAGTCGGCTTTTAGTCAACGTTCCCACAGATAGTGCCAATGATGCGTCTTGGATCAAAACTTTCAACGTGTTCAGGTCGAGCTTCCCATCAGATTTCGATCTCCATCTGCCAAGCTTGAGATCCTGCACACCACAACTTAAAGTAAGAGGTCTGGTGATGGCGAAATTTGATCCCACCGAAAATAGTTTAACACTCAAGTCAGTATAGAGCCTTCAAATAATGAAAAGGTAAATGTAGAAAATACCAAGATGAGTGTTTTGGAATGTGTTTAGGTATGTTGATCGGAAGTGTACTCGTGAAGAGAGTGGCTTGGTTGGAGGTTGCTAGTATAAAGCAGTTTACTCTCTGTGCTTAATTTACGAGGGACCAAGTGTAGAGAGAACAAGGGAGGAAGCGTCGACAAGCTTGAGTGCGAAGAGAGTTTCTGTAAATTTCAGTATGCTAGAGGGTGTTTGATAGGCAAAAGATAGCGTACCTATGGAGTGAATCTCCATAGTCTTTTATAGCCATGGTCATCCGCCGCTTTCCATGCACAGTGAGGCGGGATGCCCACCTTTTGTAAAGATCGTTACCTTCCCTGTGTGGATGCAGGAGCTATTCTTGGCTGCAGCGGTCAAAAAGACGGATCACTTTCCTTCTATAAAAGGTAACCGTTAGGGTTTTCTCTGTAAATTGCCCGCCAATTCTTGTGCCTTTCTTTCGGGATGCGCTTTGATTCTAAAAAATATCCGTTGCAGTGAAGGTTGCCTTCTTTGGAGATGCAGATAACTAGGGCTAATGATTGTTGAGGCTAGGGAGGTGTGTGGACTGATTTTGACATGGCCGCGTTTATCATGCGCCGCAGCCGACCTACTTACCGCCTATCTGGTCAACAACTTCATTGACCGTCCTGGGCATAATTGAGCCTTTGCTTATCTTGGGCCACTTATTCTTTTTGGGTCGACCCATTTTTGACGTCCCATCACATATTATTGACTTTTACTTAGGCCTTTTTTTTTCTCACTTTCTAACAAATGTTTAGGTGACACAATTAAAATAGATAAGAGAATGTTGATAATTTGTATGACTTATCATTTTTAATATTTAAAGCAATATAAAGAATAATAAAAAAAGGTCAACCACAAATATTTTAGAATATTAACTATAATCCATGTAAAGAAGTTGGTTTCCTTAAAATATTATTGG
>JAODPA010032832.1:0-36778 GCA_025585075.1 Nepenthes mirabilis | reverse complement strand
GCCCTTTTGGTTTCTTAACACTGGATTGCCGGAGCTTTGAGGATGAAACTTGTAGCATGGATCCTGTCTGAATAACACCGTGTGCATTCTGTCCCATTGCTACAGTCTTCATTTGGTTGACACAACATCTGCCGATTAAATCTATAGCAACAATCACATCTGCCTGAGATGAGCCTGGCCGAGTTACTTCATACTGCTCTCCACCAAGGTTCAATTCAAACACTTCCTGAGATGGAGATTTGCAATCAACCCTCTCTCCCCTGACCGCATACTCCAGATGGTTTGCACATGAGCCTGTCTCCGCAGCATGATTTGGATTTATCCCTTGCTTGAGGATATCTGCATGCGAGACTGTTTTATGATCAGCAACTGTTCGATGTTTCTCCGCGTTGCCTCCTTGCTGAATCAAACTGCCCTTTTAAAATTCAGCCTCTGTCTGTACACAGCTCAGGTTGCCAAGATCAGCGACCCTTCCCTTCCAACTGAGGACAATAAATCTACATATGACTTCACAGTTTTAGCATCCACCAAAAGCTTATCAATAATTATTACTGAGTCTGGAGCCCGGGTTAAAGATTTCCTGAATTCAGCAATTACACAGAGGGTAGGGACATTGCCAAGATTGGTAGGATTATGAAGGCCCACCAGCACCATCGAGGTCTTATCTTCCGTTGTTGGAAAACTCCTCGTAGGGGAGATCTTTTCTGATTCTCTTGCAAATTGATCCCTTGAGAGATCATCCTTGTCACTGATTTTTGAAGTCTCAGCTTCCTCATAAGAATGCAGAAACTCAAACTGATTAGAACACTTCACAGTAGAATCAGATCCTGCCTTTGTGTGATAGAAGGCTCTCTGTCTATATTCTCTGTGGGCAAGATAAGGATAGATAAGATTAGATGGAATGTTTAAGGTTCAACCCTAAGAATTTTCTTATGAATGCAACAATTTAATTCCTCAATCTGATCTAATTAATTGAAGGTAATTGACTTTCTAATATTTTTGTTATAGGATATCAGTATGGTAAATAGAAGAAGGAATGATGCTCAAGGTGGTAACGATACCCCAAAAGATCAAGAGGCCAGATATTTGAGTTTGCTAGAAAGGTTGACGAATGCAGTGAAGTGATGGAGCAATGCGACATAGCTCTGACAGTATATGATAGATTTAGAAAAGAAAGGGCCCCCGAATTTTTAGGTGAACCAGACCCGATGAAGGCAAATATTTGGGTTAGGAGAATAAAGAAAATATATACAGTGATTCAATACTCTGATCAGAAAAATGTTATATTTACAACCCACAAATTAGACGGAGAGGCGGACAACTGGTGGGCTATGAAGAAGAGAATATTGGGAGTATCTGAAAATGATGTTACTTGGGATATATATGAAAAGGCTTTTATGAAAAAATACTTTCCTTTGAGCCTCCAAGATCGAAAGGAATAAGAATTTATGTGGCTCCGATAAGGGAACCATAGTGTAGCCGAATACGATGCAAACTTTACTGAACTATCTCGGTATGCACCGTATTTTGTAGAGGACGAAGGAATGAAAGTTAAAAAGTTTCAGTAAGGATTGAGAGGTGGAATTAGAAGGCAATTGGTGATCCATAAATTTTAGACTTATGTAGAGGTTTTGGATAGAGCACTGATCTTTGAAAGAGAGATGGAGACTCAAAAGCTCTCAACTAAGAGGGCAGCTAGTCGAGCAAGTTGTAGTATAAATACGAATGTGGGATCTTCAAGGCCCTCTAAAAAGGTAAAGACGGTCGTAACAGGAAAGAAGATTACTGAAAATCAGGCAGAGACTTGTTTTACGTGTGGACAACAGGGTCACTTTGTTAAAAATTACCCACTACCAAGGAAATCGGAAGTAAAAAAGTCTATAATTTCAGTGAAAACTCCTACACTGACAGTTTAGGACACTAAGACATCGTCAAAAAGCGGAAAAAGGTATTCTTCTCATGGAAAGTTGATTTCCGCTTTATTTGAGATTCATGCATGCTTTTAACTTCCCATAAATTATATGTCATGCATATATTATTGTTTAATGGTTATGTGTTGTGGGAATACTTATGAAACTTATGGTATTGGGATTCTGTGTGGAAATGTGTTAAGATTGTTGCTAACTATCAGAGATCAATAATAATGAATATCTTAGGGGATCTTATATCTTTTGTATAGTTTGATGACCGTATTATAAAAGGAACCCTGTCGAATCTTCAACAGAATATACGGTCCATCACAGATGACATTTTCGATAGGATGATTTAAAATTAAGGAAATAAAAAGGGATAATTGACTGACATTTAGGCGATTAACCTTGACCTAAGTGGTGGAGGAGTTTATGAGATAGCCAAAAATAAGTCGGTGAAAATCTGTATATGTAACTTTGAAGAATTTGAAGTAAAACTGTTGGTTGCTTGCTTGGAGTTGACCCCCGATGGGTTTGATGCATTGTGGTAGGATGCAATACCCTTTAGAAAGGAGTCTGTGATTGAAATTGCCTTGCTCATAGTTAAAATTGATCGAAGAGGTTTTTAATTGAGAAAATTGTACATGTTATTCCATGAATTTGAAGGTTAAGGAAATATGGCTTGAAGAAGGAATAAGGATATGTAATGAGGCATTTTGAGGAAACCTTGATATTTTCTATACCCTAGAATTGGATTTCTTTTGGAGTAAGTGGTAGAGGAGCCTTTGATCAGCGTTACTCTACTATGAGTTAGAGAAAATGATTGAGGTTTCCATTTAAAGAAACTGTAGACCTTGTCTTCAGAATTAATTTTTGTTGAATAATTTTGAAAGCATATGGTTACGCCACTGAGGAAAGAAGATCATGTGATGTTGTGAGTGGGTAAACCTATTTGAAGATCTCAAGGATGAATCCCGATGTCTCTAGGAATAAGGAACCCTTGTACAGGTAGATGATACTAGCAAAGAGTGTTATGATAATCAGGTGTTGTATTCTAGAAATTAAAGACAGAACCATATTTGAAGTATTAGTGTTATGAAATTTTGAAATGAGAAATCCTTGAGGTTATGAGCTATTGATTGAGTTTTGAGAATTGAGTGACAATTTAAGCTTGATGTTAACTTCTTGGAGACTGATATAATTATAGTTTCTGATTTCATGATGATTTAAGGGTTAGGAAGATATCAGTTAGGGACATCTTAAAGAAAGAATAAGAATGTGAAGTATTTTGCATTCAAGGTTTATCTGTAATGTGAAATTTATGTTGAAATCCCAACTAAGTTGATCAGAAAGATTTTGGGTAATAGACTAAGTCAGAAATGATGATAAGGCATGGCCATATAATTGATTAGAGAATTATAACCGAAGCATTAAGGATATGAAATCTTGAATCCGGAGTCCTCATGATTTTATTTCAAGATAGTCAGGACGACCCACCCATCCTGAATTATGGTAACGCGTTCAGATGGAATCACACGGCCTATTGATGTGCCAACGAGATTCTAGAATTGCTAAGTGCTTGAATCTAGGAGTTTAGGGATTGTCACCTAGGGTAATATAGATTTTCGGGTAATTATTACGACTAAAATTTCTAAATTGATTGTAAATCGAGGACTTGCGGGAATTGTTCATATGATATGGATGTTTCGGGACTCATTTATTAAGTGTTTAACATGGTTATGAATTTTAAAAAGATGTTGATTTAATGACATACCAATGAATCTATGAGGATATACAGCATTCTGATTTGGGATATAATTGTAAACTAAGGCATTGCTGAAATTTTAGTTAATTTGATTGAAAAATTGTGGATGTCGAGTTAAATTGGATTAGAAGGTAAATTGCAATCGAATAGTCCATAGTTAGGAAATTGGATAGGGTGTACGGTGGAATTTTGGTGGGTCTACATAATTTGATGTCCAATTTCATACTGAAAAAGGGATAATTATTTTCGAGGCCTAACGTAAGTACAATAAGGAAATTTTTGCCTATTTATAGTTTTCAACCATATTGAAAGAGTAGTTAATAAATTTGAGTTGTCATCGGATTTGATAGATTTAGGTAAGTATAGAGCAAATCAGGTATTAAATGTCAAGACAGTTTGAAAGATTAAGGTTTTCTAGAACAACCGCCGTAATCTGGACAAAATCTGGAAGTGATAATGAAGTTACTTAATTTTTGAAATTTAAGGATTATAAAATTTCGAGAACAAAATTTCTGTAAGTGGGGGAGAGTGTGAGATCTTGATCTGAAAAACGTGATAATTAGGAAATAATTATGTGGATAAAAATCATACTAAGGTTTAATAATGTGGAAAAAAGTGAGTTTGGAAGCGAAAAGAGGAAGTTAAGTCCTGTAAGGTACCGATTTACAAGATATAGTTAATATGTGTGGTAAGCTTTCAAATTTCTAAAATATGGTAATTATGAGGTAATTAAGTTAAAATAGGCAAATTATGGTCAAAAGGAACGGAAAGAATTGGATCAAAAATTCCAAAGATCCAAAATTGGTAAATCGAGAACCAAAGTTGTAAACCGAGAAATTTTGATTTGTAAATCAGATTTTGTACTGTAAATTATGATAATCATGGCATATTAAGGTTATATAACCAAAATTAGGGTCTAAAGATGTGAGCAATTGGGTTAAAAAGGTCAAAACGGGTCTCGGATAGCGAAAACGCAACGTTTTCATGCTGCAAGCTCGTTGTTGGCCTGACGAGCACCAGATGTGCGCCCGACCTACGCTCGAGCATCAGAAGGCACGCCCGAGGCAAGGCAGGAGCGAGCTGCCTACAACGAGGGCGCTTGAGCACCACTCAAGCGCCCATCGAGCACGAAATTGTGCAACTAGCGCCTAGTGACTGATATATAACGAGTGTGCATTTTTTTCCTTTGGCATTTCAGCATCCCACAAGAGAGAAGGGGGAAAGGGAAAGAGGAGAAGAGGGATCTGCGTTCCACTCCGATCTGGGTGAAAATAACGATAGATCGAGCTCATATAAGTGTACTCCGGACATTATTTACGGTTTTTATAGAGGTCTAATATCTTAAATATTGTATTTATACTCTAAATCCATATTTCTCCATGTTCTGCATAAATAGAGCCTATTTCTGTAAATTAATCGGACAGATTTACATGTATATACTGCAATATCTGGCATCAATTTCATGAAAATGCATGTGTTAAGTGTCCATTTATCGTCCGGTAATTTCGGCCAAACCCTAGGTACAAAAATGATGGATTTTAGTGATTTTTATCCAAAATTTCTGTTGTATAAAAGATAATCTGAACTGAAATAAAGCTCCTGGTGTAATTTATTTCTGAAAATTTTATACGGACTTATACTAATAAATCATTGTGCATTTCTTAAGCAATACTGAATGATTATAAACAGTTACCGTATATTCTAAATTGAACTAAAGAGTTATTGCGAAACTCTAACTGACTTCTAAAACTGAAAAGGGTTTTCAGTTACGAAATAAGAAGAAACTATTTCTGATACTGTTAACTAGGACCCAGGACTGACATACGGTCTAGTAAGGTTTTCCGGCATGCCTTAGGACATTAAGGTGGTAATTCAAAATAACTCCATCCATGGAGTTATACATGATCCATCCTTCCTCGGGACGTTAATTAATGAGGGCAGTATACTGATCCTGGAGGATGATAATCCTTCATTCCTGGAGGATAATAATCCTTCGTTGACTTTGAGTTGTGTGCCGTAGAACACAATTGGTCCCTATACAGCACTAATACTAGCCCTGGATTGTGTGGAGTAAACACAATTTATGCCTGATTATTCGTCCCCTCGACTAGTAGGGTATGCTAGTTGAGTCCCTAGGATATTAAATTGGAATTTTTTGAAGAAACAAATGGGATTTAGAACTGTTTTATGAACCCTGATGCATGTTTAAATAGAATCATACTTTGCTCCTATTCCATGAACTGCTTCTGTTCTTCTGATCTGATTTTAATGTATTTTTTTGTCTTAGCATGACTTATATTTTTCGAGACCTATTAATATGAAAATTATGCTTTCTTCATGATTATTGCACATGTTCCTGCTCATTTGCCCATTTGATCTGCATTATAGCATAATTAATAATTTCTGAAAACCTGTTCATGTAGAATCATGCTTTTTTGATGAATTATGTATATGTTTCTGTTTTCCCCTGGCATTTCTATTATCTTCTACAATTATGTTCTGTTAATATTTCTACAATCATTATCTTATCGCATTTATACTTTAAATACAACTGTACCTACCTTACTATATTATGTTCTATATGAGAGCATTATGTTCTGCATATTTTAGTACTTTGCAGGGTTTCAACTCACTGTTTTGTTTTTTCCCCTTCCAGATAAAGATATAGACACTGGAGGACCATGTGTAGCTAGAAATTAGCAATGACGATTCTGGAGCCTCAGCGAAGTCTCAAAAATTTATGTTGAATCATTTTGGGAGATCTGATAGTTCTCATGTGCCATAGAGTTTTGTAAAGAAAATTATATATAAATAACTGTAGTAGTTTTGCAAACCGTTAAAACCGTATTTATACTTCCACATGTTATATCTTGGATATAGATGCTTCGGCTATATATTTTTTGATTTTCTATACAGGTCCTAGATGACATCTCTTGTCTGAATTCTAATATAGTTGATAGGATTGTTAAAGTAAGGCCATGGATGGTACTTGTGGTCCTGTGAATGCTTGTTGTAGAAAAATTGTACTATAAATAAATAGTTATGTGCTTGTATATAGTCTTATAATCGTGTCATGGTCATAAGTCTGAGGTTGGATATCGAGTATGTTTTATACAGGTTATAATATACAGATTGTATATTTGGGTTTTTGTCCAGTTTTAGATAGTACTCTGTCAAAATTTCTATACAATTTAAAGGATTTAAATTGATGGATCCTGTTCTATATCTGTCTGACAGAGGGTCCTATAAGGTTTAAGATCCATTCCATCACACATTTTGAGCTCTCTCATGTTTTTTTTTTTTTTGGTAAGTATGGGCTCTCTCATGTTGCAGAGCATGGAAAGGACTTCTTTCTCTTTCGTTTCCCAAATTAAATGATGATGATGAATTGTTTGAACCATGGTCCATGGGGCTTCGCTGGGCACCCTCTGTTCCTAAAAAGGTGAAAACTTGGAATGGAACTTGCTAAAGAGGAACACCAGAGCTTCCCTATCTGGATAAATCTGTGAAATGTTCTTGTCTAGTTTTGGACCCCCTAGGGCTCAGTTGGATAGCTAGCGCTATTAGGAAGCCAATTCAATTGGACTCCCCTACTGCCAAAATGGAAAGATTGAGATATGCCCATGTGTGCGTGGAGATCCTGGCATCATCATCTCTTCCTAACAAAATAAAGTTTCAACTTATCTATGAATTGGGGGATGCAGCATGGAGTAGAAGTGGTAGTTGGGTACCAATAGAAACCTCTCCGTTGTGACCTCTGTAAGCTAATTGGACATAGCAAGGTCCAATGTAAATCTTTCCTTGAGAATAGACCTTCAGGGCCTAAAATCCCAATTCTTTTATGGGCCAAACCACTACCTTTAAAGAGGATAAGAAGAAGCCTAATTCAATTTTTTCCTCTGAGACCCCTGATCTGATTGAGTCCTCCTCCAACTCTTTCACCATTCTCCAAGATGCAAATGTTGCTGATCGGTTCCAATCTGAGGCTGAGCTTCAACGTATGGTTATTCAAAAAGCTGACAAGAAGGAAAATTCTCCTCTATCTGATGCCTCATGTCCAAATCCTTCCATTGATACTAAGTCCTCTAGCCGTGTTAAGTCGGATGCTTGTGAAGGGGAAACCGCTGCTGATCTTAAACCAGAATACCAAAGAGTTCGACCCCCAAGAATTCAGTATTCCGACTCCAAGATTGTTGGTTTGCAGATGACTCCTTCCCAGTTATCGGTTATGCTCCAAAGTGAGCAGCTTACTGTTAGAGAACAAGTATAGCAGTGCAGTGAAGCAATGCCCTCAGAAGGCCATCTGAGAATTGCTATTTCATCTGAGGATATGTATTGTATTCAAGGAGAAGCATCTAGTCATGAAGAGGCTCCTCACAAGGATTCCCATGATGCGCATAGTGATCAGGAGGATCTTCAAGATCCAACACTTGAAGCTCTCAAGATGTTGTTAGAGGCAAATGCTACTCAGTCATATCTTGAAGCCTTAACTCCGGAAGGGAGGCAGGAGGTAAGTGATCTCCTAGAACATTTTTTACTGGCTGAAAATGCCACGGAGCCCATATCTTCATTTGCTTCTCAAGAAGAGAGGGCTGAGCTACATTCTTCTTCTCATTGGGTAGTGGCAAATCAGGATAGTCTTCAAGGTCACTTACTTGAGGCCATTAAGATGTTGGTGGTAGTTAAGACTACTAAGCCATACATTGCTTCATTATCCCCTAATGGGAGGCAAGTAGTGTATGGTTTTATGGATACCCTTCTGAAAATGAAAACTGAATTCTGAAACTGTTGTTTTAGCCAACTGGATGGATTAGTGGAGTGCCTTCATATAGCTGAAGACTCTACCCATGTAGTGAGCATTCTTACAGTTCCTAAATTCTCCTATAGCCCTCTGAGGCCTTTTGACAGTAAGGAGGGTGGTTCGCATTCCTCTCCCGCTCAAGAGGAGGCTGTTGAGGTTTCACCTCCTCATTCCAAGCAAGCAGGCTCATTGAAGCATCCTAAGTCTTGGAGACATCGAAAATCTTCTTCTAAAAATCTTAGAGGTTAATGTGATAGGAAGGTTAAAAAAAAAGAAGAAGGTTGGCAGTGTGCACATCTTGCCCGGTATGCCAGGCGTGGAATTCCCAAAATGAAGGATGGTATTCATGGGATGGATTGCTTGAGATTGATGGATTGGCAAATTGCTGGTTTGTCTTTTAGGCAGTATGGACATGGTGGGATGGTTTGTATTTCTTTGCCCAATTTGGAAAGTTGCCGGGATGGTTTGTCAATAAGGTGGCAGCATACGCATCTTGCATGGTATGCCTGGTGTGGAATTCTCGGAATGAACAGATGGTATTCCCGAGTTGGAATACCTGGGATAGATGGTTTGGCAAATTGCCAGTTTGTGACAATTTGTTATTATAGGCGTAGTAGATTGTGTTTGGAATGCATTTTTGCTCTCTGTTGTGGTGGAATGCGTCTTTTTGCCAACCTGACCTTTTGCCGGTTTAATAAATAAATAAATAAATAAAGGGGGCATTCCAGCTAACATGCTGTAATGCTATCTTTTTGGACGGTCTGCTCTCATTTCCATCGCGGATGGCTTTCCTGGCACCCCCGAAATGCCTGACTGTGGACGGTACGGATTGTGATGGTTTGGAATGGATCAGATGCTCGAGGACGATGTACTTTACTACTGTTTGGCTGCAGTTTTGTAGCTTCTTTTCGGTTTGATCAATTTGGCCGATTTGTGGCATTCTGTCTGACATGCTGTAATATGGACCCTTTTTCGATTAGCGTCCCTTTGACGGTTTGGTCGACTTGATCGGTTACTGATTGCAGATTGCAGATCTGAGGCTGGCAACTTGCCTGTTATGTGAGTATTGCCGGATTACAGGTTTGACTTGTATGAATTGCTAATATGCTTGGCGATAGCTTGGTTGAAGGCTTTAGGCGGATGTCACTATGATTGTTTCCTTTTTTTTTTTTTTTTACTTTTCCTTAGATTTTATGATATGATTTATGGTGCTCGGGGAATACCCCAGCGTCTTTTCTTAAAATTCAAGTTGGCAAAATACTTGAAGATAGAACATTGGTTATGTATTCTTTTTCTTTAATAAAATTTAATTACTTATCAAAAAATAATATTAAAGCTAAAAAATCAGGGTTCAATGAATTTTAATCTCATGTTAATATTTGTATTTTGTTGTTGAACTAAATAATAATATTTTAATATTTTTGTATTTGAACAGTGACTAAATCTTTAACATATTTATACAATATGGATAATTTTTCATCGTCGATCAAAATGACATTTGATATTATGAATGATGTGCGGTTGTTTTGAAATGCATATGGAAACAGAATAAGATTTTCAGTATGGAAGAGACGAGTGAGAAAATTTATAAAAGATGATGTAGAGATTTTTAGAATAATTTATTATTCTAGAAAAGAAAAACGTCAAATTGATAAAAGACAAAGGGAGGAAGCACAACATAGATGGAAAACTCGATGTGATTGTACCGCTAATTTACTGTTCATGAGCTTATTTCATGGTACTTGGGGAATGCTCTAACCTCTATGTTCTCTTTTCAAGTTAGCAAAATACTTGGAGGAGGAATATAGATTTTCGTAAATTTTTATAATTTAATCCAATTTTTTTAATTACCAAAAAAAGTGATTGTACAACTAGGATCAAATGTAGTCTTAATAGAAAGACAAATAAAACTGTTATCAAGAAGTTTATAGATGAGTGCAACCATGAATTTGAACCTCCTGAAATAAGATACCTATTGAGATCTCAAAGAAAGGTATTTGGAGTGCATCGATATTTTATTGATATGGCACATGATGTTTGGTTGAAACCTGTAACGTAACAATTTTTAAATATCGTAATTACAGATAATTAAGGTAATAAAAAAATTAGGTTTAATGCATGTATGAAAATTAGGTTTCGGATTGTAATAGGTGGCGTGGCAAGGGATGCTCACCAGGTGCCTTAGGCGGCATTGCGGGTGCCCCATCCAGTGCACCAATGCCTGCCAGGCGTTGGATCCAGGTACGTAGCGCCTGCTATGCGCTAGAGTGCCTACTCGCGATATAAGAGCGCAACGGCTCTTTTTTTGCGGATCTAGGAGAGAGGAGAGAGAGAGAGAGAACATGAAGAAGAAGAGAGAGGAGAAGATCAAGGCTTTCGGGTTTGATTTCGACTTAGAGCTAGTTAGAGAAGTTATAGATCGGGTTGAGGCAAGTGCACCATATCCTCCTCTTTTATTTCTTTGCACTTTTGTTTTATTTTTTCAGGTATCCTCATTCTAATACCCGATTAAATTTATATTCTGTGTTATCCATGACTCCAGTATGCATATATGTTGATTTCGTGTTCGATTTTTTAGTTTTATTTGGTTTTCGAACGTGTAGCCCTAACCCCATTCCCTAACTATTTTACCAATTATTTTGAAACTTTTGTATAAATTGACTCTAAAATATGATTACTCATACTTTGAACATGTTAATGATCAGTAATCAATTTCTAGGTTTCGTCGTATCAATTGGGTATCTGATTTGATAGTTTTATGTAAGATTATGCTCACCAAAAACCCTTACCCGCGCCCCCTTTGATTTTATCCAAATTAATAATAATTTATGCATAATTTGGCTTTAAGAATTCATAACCCTAACTTTATGGATGTGAGTATTCCGTTTACTTGATAGCAAGATCGTCCAAGCAGGAGGAAGTAGCCGACCATGCGTCGGCAAGATAACATACTAGTCAATGTAAAGAAGCCACACCTATAGGCTAAATCATCTAAATAGCTCAGAAGGCCGGCCAGTCCTGCTAAGAAAGCATCCTCCCCAGCCAATGGAGCAGCCCGATCAAATAGCCAATCAAAGCATCAGTAGCCTCCTAAGTTCACGCCATTCAAGTAATGGAGGGAGGTCAGACTCCGTGCAGCCACAAATACGTCCGAGTAGGAGGATGAAGCCCACTGTGTGACGGCAAGATAAAAGCGGACCAAGGCGGGAAATAGAAAAGTACAAAGAAAAAGTGAGATTTTTTTTCTCCCAAATGTTACGCTAAAGCGGACCGAGGCGGGAAAACAAAAAAGTACAGAGAAAAAGATAAAATTTTTTTTCGGAGCATATTCAAGATAATATATTTATCATACATATGATTAAACATTACTTTTCACATCCGACAATATTCCAAGAACACATACACGAGAGGCATTCAGCTGCTTACGAATCACTTCCAAATTACACTTCAGCTTACCCATACTTGGGCAGGAACTTTGATCCACAAAATGAAGAGCCAGATCACCTGAGCCAGGCACCTCTTGTGAAATCCTAACTTCAAAGGAAAACTTAAAATCGGAATAAAATATTAAAACCAAGAGTATGATGAACTCCGGAGGTCGGAGTGGCCTTATGCCACTTAAAATCGAAGTAGTTTGTACCACAGAAAAACCGGACTGCTTGAAGTCCGGAATAGATAAAGTTGACCGGAACTTGTAAGGTTGACCGGCTTTAGAATATTGACCATCTTGAGTAAGGGTTAACCGAAAATTTTCATGTTGACCGGATGTTGACCAGTATCAAAATGTTGACCAACCCAAAGAGTTGACCGGCCTTGAGAAATGTTGGCTAGCCTTGAACAAAAGAAGTGAAACGATAGCCAACCTTGAACACTGACCAAAGAGTTAATTGGAATAAATTAAGGGCAACTAAAGATAAGGACCAACATTACTAATTAGTTAGAACCCAACTAGACCCTAACTAAATAAAATAGGTGAACCACCTCGTTAGCCGTTTGAGAAGAAGTACGAGGTAGGTAGCTTACGCCCACTTACTCCACCTAACCCCTCCTCTATATATACTCAGCTTCAATCAAGAAAGTTGGCACGAGAAACCAGCAAGAAGAACAGTAAGGAGTAGAGAAGGAGAGAAAGCTTCCGGTCTATAAGGGTGGGCGAACGACTGTCAGGCAAGTGTACCCCCTGTTTTTAAGTTCATAATTTTATACTTTGTTTTAACTTCAAAATATTACAAGTATATCTAATGTCTCCAAAGTTTTAGCTTTAAGCGAAACTGCCAGTTTTCCCTTCCCATTTAGATTAAAAGCATATTGTTTTAATTACTATTTAATAAGTTGTATTGTAGTTCGAATGCATGCTTTCTGCCTTCTGCTAACTCATGTTTAAATTGGAGTACATGAAAATAAAAAAAATAGATCGGCTTGTATGACACTTACATTACCCAAATTTGAAACCGACTTTATAATATAATTTAAAATCATCTTAAGTAAATATCAAAATCGGCCTTGCATGTTAATTTGAAACCGACCTGGCATATTAATTTGAAACTTGCCTTGCATATTAATTTGAAACCGGCCAAGAATAATTGGAATCGGCCTTGTATTTATAATTTTGAAACTGGCGAAGAATAATTGAAATCGGCTTTATATTACAATTGAAACCGGTATTTACACGGTAATTTTGAAACCGGCATTGTATCAAAATTTTAAAACCAGCATTTGCACTATGATTTCGAAACCGGCCTTGCATTGTATTTTGAAACCAGCATTTGCACTATGATTTTGAAATCGGCCTTGTATCGTATTTTAAAACCGGCATTTGCA
The DNA here is from genome assembly GCA_025585075.1 of Nepenthes mirabilis. Taxonomy (NCBI): domain Eukaryota; kingdom Viridiplantae; phylum Streptophyta; class Magnoliopsida; order Caryophyllales; family Nepenthaceae; genus Nepenthes; species Nepenthes mirabilis. The sequence goes on along the minus strand of JAODPA010032832.1, from coordinate 23,481 downwards.
CTGTAATTTTAAAACTGACATTGTATCGTAATTTTGAAACTGGCATTTGCACTGTGAGGCTTTGTATCATATTTCGAAATCGGCATTTGCACTGTGATTTCGAAACCGACATTGTATCGTATTTTAAAATCAGTATTTACACTGTGATTTCAAAATCGGTCTTATATCGTAATTTTAAAACCGGCATTGGCACTGTGATTTCAAAACCAGCCTTGTATCGTATTTTAAAATCGATATTTATACTGTGATTTTAAAACTGGCCTTGTATCATATTCTAAAATCGGCATTTGCATTGTGATTTCGAAACCGGCCTTATATTATAATTGAAACCGGCCTTGTATTATGATTTGAAACCGGCATCTGTACTGAAACCTTGAAATTGACTTGTAATGAACAAAAAAAATGTGATTCGGCCTTATGATAAGTTCGGACCTTAGTATTGGGAGATAGGGTTCTTTCGCATGCCTTAGGACCTTAAGGTGGTAATCGAGGATAACCAAAGTGAGAGCCGTCCTCGAGGCTTTGTACAATGAGGTAGTGATAGCCGTCATCGGGGCTTTGTACAATGAGGAAGTGAGAGCCGTCCTCGGAGCTTTGTATAAGGAGGTATTGCCGTGATTGTGAGGAGACGTGTACAATCTATCCTTGATTAAAACCCCTTTCCGTTAAGTAATAAATAAAAGAAGTTAAATTGTGATTGGCCTTATTTTATACTCAAATATTATCTGTTCTGACCTTCTGATTAGCTTTTATTCGGCCAAATACTACTGTATGATATATATATGATGCATGATTTCCTGCATTTTACCGTTCTAAGTGTTCTGTATGATTCCGGCCAAATGATATTCTGTATATGTATCTGTAATTGTTGACAGCACGAACGTTTTATGAAAAATCTGCATATACTTTGTTGAGCTCCGACTCACTGTTTTCTATTTCCCCCCCTCAGATGGAAATTTAGAACTCATGCCTGACAAGATGGAGTGATTAGAGCCTATCTGAAGGGTTTGTAAGTTCAGAAGCACCTTTTGGACGATCGCCATGAAGAAGCAATTAGCGTAATGATTTGTTAGACTCGATAAACTTTTGTGATTAGAATTTCATGACTATTTGTATTCGAAAATGAATTTTTATGGGAATGAATGTAAATACTTCTGTTGGATAATAGATTGACTTCCGCTTTGTGTATGAGTCCTAGACGGCGTCTGTGATCCTGTGATTTGGAAGGCACGATCGGCCAAGACCTGGCCACCAAAACTTGGTGTCAGTTCTGAGAGATCGATGGTGGATTGAAAAAAAAAATCCGTTCCGTCATACCTCTACTCCATTCGTTTGAAGTCCATGCATCATACAAGCCGCAAATGAGCCTGAACCTTCTGCAGCATCCTGGAATCATTCCACAATCCTGGCAAGAAGAGCCAAATTACCAGGAACTGCATTCATTCTTGCTGGGGAGAGCAAGGCTGAATTAGTGATTGCAGAAGGAGGGTTCAGCAACTGCTAGTCAATAGCCTCTGAGGAGATCGAATCCTTGGCTAAGGACAACTAGGAGGCTACAGGGGATCTATAATCAAAACTCTGGGGTAGATCTGCCACAGGCTGGGCAGGAGGCACCAAAGATTTTGTGACAGTGAGGTTTATCTCTAGCTTATCTGAAGAGGCCAAGTCCCTGGTGGCAGAATTCTGGGAGACCGCAGGGGTTTGACAGACAAAGGCCTCTCCAACATCCGGAGAGTGGGGAGAAACCGTCAGTTCACCTAAGCTCAAAGAAGTCCTATCAGGGATATTCTGATCAGAGGGTAACAATTGGTGAGCATCAGCCAATTGAGCACTACACACTGCCTCCAAATGACAAGCCTTAACTGGCACATTTTCACCAACAACCGGCACCCCATCAAACTAGTACGACTCTGACACTGAGGGAGCAGAGTCAGGCAAAGAAAGCTTGGAGCGACACTGGGATCTATTATGGCCTAGAAGATGACAGCCACCACACCAGACTGGCTTCCAGCTATATTCAACCTCCACAAGAGCTAGCCACTCCGAAGAAGGTTGTCCCCTGAGTCCAGCTTGATTTTGGAAGGCATTACCAACTCAGAATTCACTTTAACACAAACTCTCACAAACTTGATCCTTTCCATCTTAGCTGTAAGAGAGTCGACCTGTAGAGGCTTCCCTATAGAACTGGCAATCCAACTTAAGCCAAGGGGGTCCAGAAGTCAAGGGGGACATTGCGAAGATTGATCCAAATGGGAAAAGACTTATGAACCTCCCTACTTACTAACATGCCAAGGACCCACTATTTGAGGAAGAGAGGCCTTCCAGCAGAGGCCCAAGGGCCAGTAGACAAACATGAGTCCATCATTTCACAGGAAGCAAACCAAAATAAATAAAAACTAGCCCCCTGCTCTGCAACATGGCTGACTCCAAATTTAGCCCACATTTTCCATGTAATATAATTAACAGTATGGAAATTAAGGGGCATTCCATAAAAATCCCCAACGAAAATGAATCCCCAAACCAACTCCCCTTGAGAAACAACATCAAGGGGAGGGACAATAAATGCCGTGTCTCCATCAACACGTAGAGGAGGGAAAAATTGCATCTGCCCAGGAACATACACCGACCCACAATTGAGAGCAATTGGATAGGAGGAAGCATTCTTAGCACCTGAAAAAGGATGGAGAGAATTACCTGCCTTCAATGTCGCAGTGCGAAGCCCATCTACTCCAACCCCTGACAGCACAGGGGAAGGCACTATATTCATCGACGAAATCCAAAAACCCAGGTCCAATGTCTTTGCGCTTTCAAAGAAAGAAGCATCTGGGATAGAGGACCTCATCGGGGTCGTTCTCTACAAAGAGGGGAATGAATCAGAGGGATGGTCCATCTCATCCGCAGAGCCCACAAGAACACGAGACGAGGAGAAGGAAAGAGGGACCGAGAGTGACGGAAACAGCCAAGGCGCACAGGGAGCCAGCGTGCCGGTGCTAACAAAAACGACCGAGAACCACCGTCAAACAGTTTGAACAAGAGAGAATGGGAGAGCTTATCATAGCAAACCCTCAGCGCGAGAAGCACCTAAGTGCACTGCCAAAGAGGTCGAGCCGGGAAGAAGAAGGAAGCGAACCAGAGAGAGCTATCGAGGTCCTTAGAGGGCTAAACTTGTTGGCAACGGCGAGAAATGACCGAGAACCGCAACGCATTTCAAATTTGAAATTTGAAAAAATAAGAGAGAAGGGAGAGATTCTCTCTCTACTCGACTACTGACCTCGAAGATTCTTGCTAATCTTTTTGGTAAGTAGGATGATATTCAAACTTCCAATCAGTCGGCGGTTACCAATTCCAAGGAGGAGCGTAACCGTAGGGAAGCCTATTATCAAGCCTTGGCCCAGGAGCTCAACCTCATGCAGAAGAAAGCTAACATTAAATGGCTCACGGAGGGTGGTCAATGCACCCATTTCTTCTTCCATTTGGTTAATGGCAATTGTAACCGAAATAAAATCATTTCCCTAATTAAAGAGGACGGTTTCCTAACTAATGGCAAAGAAGATGTGTATAAGTTGATTGTGGGACGCTTCCGGAGAACCCTAGACACTGGCCGTACTCATGGGACTTTGGATAAAGAGCATCTTCGGCCATATATCCTTCACACCATCCCGGACCCGTATAAAGAATCTCTTACCACCCTAATTAGGGATGAAGAGATCAAACAAGCTATCTTTTTCATTGGAGAGTATAAAACCCCCGGCCCTTGAGATACAATGTGCATTAACTCAATTGTGAGGCCTATTTTTTTAACTTATTTTTGTAATAAAATTGATCTTAATTGAATTATATTTGAGTTTTTTTAATTTATTAATTAGAATTTATTGTGACTTAGGACATACTCATCAAAAATAGAAAAGATTGGGTGCTTAGAAAATGCTTAGAATATGCACATATGTGCTGATATTTGAACCAGGATTTGAACATTAGGATAGGTGTTCATACACAGTTTTAGCAATTAACACGATGGGTTTTGTACATATATAAATTAACAGTATGGGTTGCACACATATTCTATTAAATCACGCACATGTGCAAATTATTAGAATTAGTTGTGCACATATTTTGTTAGAGCGTGCACATATGCTTTGGTATTTGAGCCAACGTTCAAAGGCAGCATATAAAGTTTACTGTTCCATCCAAGAAGGAAAATTAAGTCTGCCGCCTTGGTTCATTGCTTTTTTTTTGGTAAGTAAGAATTTTGGATTAATGGAAAAAAAATAAGTTACAAAGTCTATATTTTATCTTCAAATATTTTGACTTGAAGATAAAACATAACATGTTAGGGTATACCCTGAGCATCTGATACATCAGATAATAAAAAACCTCCAAGAGGACAATGTTTAACAGAAACAACTAAAGCTTCATCAAGCCACCATTCAAAATATCCCACCCAACAGAAATCAATTCCATCCACAGCAGCAGGAACTTGAATCCAGTTTCCATGTCCTTCAGAATGGAGAAAGGAAAAAGGAATGATTGCCAACAACCTGCAATACAGCACCACAGGCAGTGAGTCCTCCCTTTCATCCTATAGACATCAGCCGCCCCTCCTACAGCAAAGCCAAGGATCCCTTGCAGATATTCACCAGCTGCGAATCAACTCCATCCTCACCAGCAGTAGAGACCAGCAAAAACAAAATTGATAGTAGAATCGGTATCAGAACATCCACTCAGCCACGGGTTCACAGCGGATGAACCAGCTTCTTCACAAAACCTGATTGGATCTGTCATTTAGATCAGCAACAGATATAGCACGCCTGCTAGAGCGTCTTTAGCAATTTAGCAGCAGCAGCCAAATGAAGCACATTCAGCTCTGATGATGGAGGTTGCCACAATATGAATCACAGCATTCATTGACCCAACTCGGCATCAGCAAGTAGGAATTAAGGAAGGAGCTGTATCAACATGCCAACAGCAGAGATCATCAAACCATCTGCACCAAATTGAGTAATCCATCCAACATAAATTTCATCAGCGCCAAAGTATTAGGCAGCTGCATCAAGGCCCAGGCCCAACACTAGCAAAAATATCAAACAGGTTGGGATTGAAACCAGCAGTCCTAACAAATCTGCATAAAACACCCGGAAGAACAGCTAAACGAATCAGCAGCTAATTCCATTGCCAGCATCAAGGACCAATATAACATTCAGCAGCCTACAGCATCTCCAACACTATCACCAGGCAGGTGGCGAGCACAAGCAATGTTAGCCCTTTTGGCTAATTTGCATATACAAGCCTTAGCTCTTTTCCATTCTTTATGTTGCAACTCCCCCATTTCCCGAAGGGACGGCAAATAAGTGGTGCCTGACTTCTTTGGGGGTCCCTGTCCAGCAGCCACATCCCCGTCAGAAGACACAACTGGAAGATTGACTTCCACAGGTTTACATGAGAAAGGACGTCCAGCGGAATCAAAATGATTCAAGCAATATTTCCGAGCAATCCGAGAGATAGATTCAGGGGTAATATCAGGATCAATCTCGGCGGATGGACCAGGAGCAAAATAAACAGGTGAGGAAACATGGGCCAACACCAAATCAGCTGCTGCCACCACAGGGAGAGCGATAATAGCAGAGAGGGGATCACAACAGGGCTTCACTGCGTAATTCACCTCACAGTTCTCAGTAGGGACACCAGCAGCAGGCAGAGGTGCTGACAGCTGCAATTTGGATTCTGAGAATGATTCTTTCTCATCCATTACACTTAATAAAGCCCCAGACACACAACCAGCATCATCCGGAACCACAGAATCAACATTAGAGATGCTAGGGGCATCAGAAGTATCAGCAGCGTGGGGGCCAGCACCCAATCCAGAGACGGCCGAACTGCTTCCAACTTCACAGCATTCCATCATCAACAGAGATGAACCAGCCTCAGTCCTCTCAGCCCTATCTGACAGTGCCAGCAGGGGTGAGAGATCCTCCACTTTTTTTTTGTTCTTTTTTTGTGAGTAAGTGATTTGGATTAATGGAAGAAAAAATTTTTGAGAGAGATCCTCCACACCCCCAGAATATTAAGATTCTGGGATTGATTGCGCAACACGGCCATAATCCATCTCCACTATATCAAGATCCTTAAAGGCATAAGCCTCCTCCTTCAAGTTAGCTGTAACACCAACAGAACCAGAATTAGGCACTGAAAAAGGAACAGACTCGTGCCTCAGCTTCGAGTTAGTCTCAGGTTGGACAGTAACCATAGGACACGAAGGGGAAAAACCAAAACAAACCGCACTGCCACCAGATTCCAGTGGCAGAGAAGGAGTTTTCAGCTTAGGCTTCGGATCCTCTGCCACCAAAACAGAGCTGCTCTGTTTGGAACTGCTATCAATCAAGCATCCATTAGGCTTCCAGTGATGGATTACCTCCACCTCTACTGTCGATAGAGACATCTCAGTTCCAATAGATACCCTTATTTTATCAGGGAGAATGACATCCCTATCCACCTCCACACACAATCTTGCGGCGTGCATATAAACCATCCTAGCAGTTCGTGGATCAAGACAGAGTGGTCGCCCCACTCGACTCGCAATCCAACTTAAACCAAGCGGCGTCCAAAAATCAAATGGAACATTAAGCAGACTAATCCAGACAGGAACGGTCTTATGGGACTCCATATTCAAAACCATGCCAGGAGTCCAACGCTTAAGAAATAAGGATTTCTTCCGGAAAGACCAATGACCGTGTGCCAAGCAAGCGGACAGTTGAGCATCAGAATCGAAACTGAAGAAGAAGAATCCCTTGCCATTAGTAGCAACGTGATTAATCCCATATTTTGCTCAGATGCTACTAGCAATGGAGCTTACAGCCAAAAAGTGAAGAGGCTTTTCAAAGAAAAACCCAACCAGAGTGGAGCCCCAAAACTCCCGACACTGCTGAGTGACTTCCTCCGGAGGAGAAATGAGGGGATCGACACCGTCGAGAGAAAGGGAAGGGAAGTATTTTAGAGTGTCTAAGGAGCGAAAACTCCGGCTCTGGGAAGAACGAGACCTAGAAATAGATTTGGGAAATTTTGAAAACGTACCAGAGTTCTTCTGGGTGACATCCGCCCAAGAAGGAGGAGCAGAATCTTCGTGCACAAGGTCGTTCCGGAGACCATCGAATTTCAAGGAAGACAAAAAAGAAGCATCGGGGGCCGGTGATAGGGAGACAACCGACCGCCTTAGCTGCGGGAAATCATTCGTGTCAACCTGCCTTTTCGATTGCTGTAAGGAAGTCGAAGAAGAACGAAGACCAAGGGAGACGAGGCCTGAGGGCGGGCCAGAGGAGACCCCCGGAAGTCCGGCCATGGCCGGCAACGGCGTCGCCGTAGACGGGAGGAGCGCCTGGTTGAATTCGAAGAGAGAAAAGAGAGTTTCTCTCTCTAGATTCGAAACAAATTTGAATTCTCCGCCTTGGTTCATTGCGTAATTGGCTTGATGCCACTCCCTTTGCTTTAGTTGTACTGCTTGACCAAAATCCAAAGGGGTATCCTTAAATAAAAAGGATAATAAGTTGTATAAATAATTTGGTATATTTAAAACTCGGGACGAAATATATTTGTAAATTTGTTATATTTAATTTTATTTTTATTACATAGTGAGTTGTTTTTTGAACTCATGATTATTAGATCGAAATGTAACAATTCTACTTAAATTCCTGGTCTACCAAAACGTTTTACAAGAGAGTGCCAGTGAGATGGACATCCGACAATGACATAGCCACCTGCAGACTCTTGGTGTACTGGTCAATTAGCCGGAATCATTCCACGAGGCGGTGTTGATTGTATCTCGAGCATCTCTTACACCTCTGATTTCAAGATCGTTGAAGATCATGAGACAATGGAAAACGGATCAAGAGTTCCTCTGGCTAGAATTTTCTAGTAGCTGGTACTCTGCATTTATTATTTGTTAAGAGTTACACCAAACCACAACACACGCAAAACAAACAATAAATTCCTGGGACCAGGTTAGCTCTTTTTTTTCCCATTTGATTTCTGCAACTTCCTTCATAGCTTGTCCGCTTTCACATCCTCACTTGCGAAGGGAGACGGCTAATCTCTCTCTTACCCTTCACGAATTCCATGCCTAATCTCCCTTTCTCTTTGACCCTGCACAAGTTCTGTACCTAATCTCTTTCTTACACCCTTCACAAGTTCTATCCTTAACTCTCTCTCTCTCTCTCTCTCATCCTCCAAAAGTTCTGCCCGTACAAAACTACTGTTCCTGGAGACACCAGCTGGACATCGACATATAATTCAGACCAACTTGTCCACCTCAAACACCTTAAACATACCCACAACATCTTGTCGCCTCCTCTTACCCTCTCTCTTAAACAAAACAGAATTTCCAAAAGCCATTTCACTTTGTGATCTTTAAGCTCTGCTTTTAGTATTACTTTTTCCAACCAGAAATCATGGCTGCGGAAGAACTCTTGGACAGGAGAGATTCCAATACTCGCCTCCTGGAAGAACTCAAAGCTCTGAGCCAAGCTCTACACCAGTCCCATGTCTCCACAGCCAGGAGAGCTGTTTCTCTGGCGCTCCCTCAAACTTCGGCTTCCTCTATATCATCAACCGATCATGTTGAAATTGACCCGGATAAAAACGAAGACGAGCCTACCACCAAACCGCGATCCAGACGCGTATCCTTGTCTCCATGGCGTTCGCGACCGACGCATGTTGATCACCAGGAGCCCAAGGGTCAAACAAAGGCTCAGAACCCTAAAGAATTCACGCTGTTTGATGAGAGCACGTCTGTGGGGAAGAAGGGGATATGGAATTGGAAGCCAATCCGAGCCCTTTCCCATATTGGAATGCAGAAGCTGAGCTGCTTGTTTTCTGTTGAAGTCGTCGCCGTTCATGGCCTCCCGGCTCTGATGAATAGCCTCCGGCTCTCTGTTTGTGTGAGAAAGAAAGAAACAAAAGACGGGGCAGTGCATACTATGCCATCGAGAGTCTCTCAGGGAGCTGCTGATTTTGAAGAGACCCTCTTCATCAAGTGCCATGTTTACTGCACTTCAGGCAGCGGAACACAGCTGAAATTTGAGCCCCGACCATTCTTGATCTACATGTTTGCAATGGATGCCGAAGGGCTGGATTTTGGAAGGATCTCTGTGGATTTGAGCCGCCTTATTATGGAATCCATGGCAAAGAATGCTCAAGGCACAAGAATTCGGCAATGGGATGCAAGTTTCAATCTGGCAGGAAAGGCTGAAGGGGGAGAACTTGTCTTGAAATTAGGATTTCAGATTATGGAGAAAGATGGGGGGAATGGGATATATAATCAGGTTGATGGATTGAAGGCAGGAAAAGCCTCACCTTCATTTGCAATTGAGCAATCAAAAACATCCTTCAGCATACCTAGTCCGAAGATGACTGGCAGAATGGAAGTTTGGACTCCCTCTCCAGCAGTAACAACAGCAGACGTTCGAGGAATTGATCACTTGAACCTCAATGAGCTAGCAGCAGCACCTTCTCCTCCTGCCTTACAAAAGCCCAAAGAACCAGTGTCAAAAATAGAAGATCTTGATATCCCTGAATTTAAGGTTGTGGACAAAGGAGTTGAAATCCAGGATGTGGAAGAACCCAAGGAGAAAAACATCACAATAAAAACAAAAGTTTGGTCCAAGTCAAGTGAGGATGTCAAGGAGATGGTGCACGATCAGTTCCATCTAACAAGATTGACAGAGCTCGATTCAATTGCTCAGCATATAAAAGCTCTTGAATCTTTGATGGCTCTAGAAAATTCAAGCAGAAGCTGCAGAACTGATGAAACAGAATCTCAAAGGCTTGACGAGGAAGAAGAAACTGTGACAAGGGAGTTCCTTCAGAGGCTGGAAGATGAGAAAGCAAGTGAATCTGAAAATTGTCAATTTGATTTACCACCTCTGAATCTGAAAGGCAGTAAGGAAACTTCAGATGCTGAATTGAAGGTTTTTCTCCCAGACCTGGGCAAAGGATTGGGATGTGTGGTTCAAACAAAAACTGGTGGGTACTTGGCCGCCATGAATCCTTCAGATGTACCCATGGAAAGGAGAGACACCCCAAAGCTTGCAATGCAGATGTCAAAACCCTTCATTCTTACATCACATAAATCCATGAGTGGATTTGAAATGTTTCAGAGAATGGCAGCTATTGGACTTGAAGAACTAAGCTCAGAAATCGTGTCCTTAATGCCCATAGATGAACTGATGGGTAAAACTGCAGAACAGGTAGCTTTTGAAGGCATTGCATCTGCAATCATCAATGGAAGGAACAAAGAAGGAGCCAGCTCAAGTGCTGCTCGTACTATTGCTGCCGTTAAAATGATGGCAACTGCAATGAGCACAGGCCGAGTGGAAAGGATAACAACAGGAATATGGAATGCGAGTGAAGATTCACTGACCGTTGATGAGATTCTGGCATTCTCAATGCAGAAGATTGAGGCCATGTCAATTGATGCTTTGAAAATTCAGGCAGAAATGGCTGAAGAAGATGCCCCTTTCAATGTCTCCCCATTCAGTTGGACGATGGCAATAGAATGTAGGCAAGATCCAAATTACCCTCTAGCTTCTGCAGTTCCACTTGAGGATTGGATTAAAAACAGCAACACAGAAATCTCTAGCAGTGAGCCTGATGATCCAGCAGCCATCACACTGGCTGTGGTGATCCAACTGCATGATCCACTACGGAGATATGAGGCAGTTGGAGGTCCTGTTATAGCATTGATTCAAGCAACGCATGCAGATAACAATGGCAAGGAATATAACGAGGACAAGAAATTCAAAGTCATCGGCCTACATATTGGGGGCATGAAAGTTACAACAGGACGAAAGAAGAACATGTGGGACACAGAGAAACAGAGGCTGACTGCTATGCAGTGGCTGGTAGCATATGGTTTAGGAAAAGCAGGAAAAAAAGGAAAAACTCCACACCTAAAGGGGCAGGATTTACTATGGAGTATTTCATCAAGAATAATGGCAGATATATGGCTCAGATCAATAAGAAACCCTGACGTGAAGTTCACCAATTAATAACAGCCTTCAGGGCTCCCCAAATATCCATAAGGAGAACTCATTCAATTGTTTCACTTGCAAGTTATATCCAGAACATCCAGGCTAAAGCTTCTCATAAAGCAAGAAGCAGCAGCAGAGAGGCCGTGAAGAGTAGAAATTGTCAGCACATTGTATTGTCTATTTCTCGCAATCACGGTAAAAAGTTCTACCGCATAAAATATTGATGCAATTGCAGGAGAACTTTGCTCAACATGGTTAAAATGCTAATGGAATGCAATTCGTGTACTTATGATCTTAGAATTAGATCACATCCTCTGTACAAAAATAAAACAGGAGTCTTTATGAATATGCATGAGGGATTTAGATGAATATGTTCATTTTTATATAATACCATTGATTTTTCCCTTTTCTGATAACATCTATAAATTCAACAAATGAATAGATATGATTAAGGAATAAAGGACAACTGGGGAAACAATCTACGTTGCTATAGATTTGCAGTTTTAACAAACAAATAAACAAACACAAAAACTACATCCCTAGCACGGGCGAATGGCTTTCTGCCCATGCTGTCCATCCATTTTCCTGAGGATAAAAAAAAATAAGGAAGAAACTCTTCCACTAAGTAAAACTGCAGACAATTCAGGAGATCTGGGCTTCAACCAGAACGCTGACTAAGCCAGAATCATGAGGCAGGATCGAGAAAGGCTCCGTCAATGATACAGTTAGTAGTCTCTTCCATTTCACTGATGGCAAACTCCAACATTTTGAGAACTTCATCCATTTGTGGATGGTTCGTGTCATTTACTGAGAAAACATGCACCCTGTTATTAACCTCAATCCAGCTACAGCCAGGGTTCTTCTGGATACCCTTCTCTCGCATAATTTTTCTTACATTCAATACACCTTCTAATTTGCCAGAATCGGAATACATATTGGACAGAAGGACATAACTTCCTGATTCTTGAACATCTAACTCCTGCAATTTGGACACTGCAAATTCTGCCAATTCTGTGTCACCATAATTACGGCATGCAGCAAGAAGAGCACCCCAAACAATGGCATTTGGTATATAAGGCATTCCTACAATCACATTCTTTGCTTCCTCAAGCAGCCCGGCCCTGCCAAGAAGATCTACCATGCATGCAAAATGTTCATGTCTGGGGTAGATACCATGATCATTTGTCATGCAGTTAAAGTAATGGCGCCCTTCTTGCACGAGCCCTGCATGACTGCATGCCATTAGAACTGACATATAGCTTATGTGATCAGGTGAGAATCCGGCATTTATCATACTCTCATATGTCTCAATCACTTTCCTAGCATGACCATTTTGAGCATATCCACTGAGCATCGAATTCCAGGATACTAAACTTTTTGTATTGATCGATTCAAAAACTTTATATGCGGCATGAATCTGTCCACATCTCGAATACACAGTGATAGCACTATTTGCGACAGAAACATCCAAACCAAAGCCAAACTTCTCAGCTTGAGCTATAATTTGTTTTCCCAGTTGCAATAAAGCAGAATCTGCACAGGCACTGAGTGAAGTTGCAAAAGTAATCCAGTCTGGTTTAATACCTTGTCTTAACATCATAATATACATCTTAAGGCCCTCTTCCCAAAACCCTTGCTGTACATATGTTGCCAGCATAGAGTTCCAAGTAATGATGCTGCGATCCTGCATTTCATCAAAATATTCACGAGCTTTGTCAACATCACCACTCTGAGAGAATGCAGTGATCATTGCTGTCCATGAGATTATATCTCTGAGAGGCATTGAGTCAAATACGATGTTTGCATTCTGAACATTCCCACATCTGGCATACATACTAATGAGAGCATTCCCTACAGGAATAGAGGACTCAATCCCAGTCTTGACAGAATATCCATGAAGCTGCATCCCGAGATAGCTTTCCTTAGAGCTTAATCCAAAAACAGTTGCTATGGTGAACTCATCTGGAGCTAAAGGGACCTTTCTCATTAGGTTGAATAGTAGTAAAGCTTCCTCTTGACTCCCAAACTGTGCAACCCCGACAATTAATGAAGTCCATGAAACAACATTCCGTTCCATTAAGTTATCAAAAATCCATCTCGCAGACTTCAAGATTCCACATTTCGCATACATGTCAATCAAACCACTGCCCGTATAGACATCAAGGCAGGATTCAGTCCTCAGAATCCGAGCGTGCAAATGTCTACCGCAGTCCAAATCGTACAAGCTTGCACATGCACTTAGAACACTAGCATATGTCATTGAATTAGGACTGAACCCTTGATTCCACATCTCAACAAACATGTCAAGAGCCAGTACCCCGTACCCATGTTGAGAAAGCAATGAAATCACAGTATTCCATGAAACAATATCACGTTCAGGCATCTGATTAAAGAAAACAAGAGAACTAGCAACGCCAGATAACTTTGAGTAGCCATAAATCATACTATTCCAACAAAACAAAGTTGGATTCGGGATCCTAAAAAAGACTCGTTCCGCGGACTCCACAGCACCACACTTGATATACATATCAATGATCGAAGAATCGACGGAGTACCCATTTGCAAAACCACATTTCTCCACCAACCCATGCAGTTGAATTGCCAATTTAAGGTATCCAAGGTTACCGCATGCCTTCATGGCACAGGTTAGAGAGAACCGGTCTGGAACATCACCCATCTCTCGAACTATCGAGGCGAGTAAGTTTACCGTATGCCCGGGTTTTCCGTTACTAAAATAAGCTGACATCATCGAAGTCCAGGAAACAGAGTCTCTTTGAGGCATTTCATCGAACAGCTTCTCCGCTTCACCAATTCGCCCATGTTTTCCTAACCCGTTAATCATCGTATTCCAAGTAAAAACATTGGGAAACCCAATCTCGGAAAAGACTCGACAAGCATCGTCTATTGAATCACAATTTGAGTACATGTTCAATAAATGGTTTTGGAGGAAAACGGAAGTGTACAGGCCAGAGTATATGAGCTGGGCATGGAGTCTGCGGGCAACGGGTATAGACCGGAGCGCTGCGCAGGATTTCATGGCCTCGTAAAACATCTGGGATACGTCCATGTAGGATTGTTGAGATGAAAGGTCGAGCCAGAGACGGAGTTCCGAAAAGGGGTCTTGTTGGTAAGTGACGAAACGAAAGAGAATGGAAAGTGAAAGGGGAAGGGGAAGGGGAAGGCGAAAAAGGTGAGAAAGATAGCTCGACGGAGGCCATGAGAGCTTTACTATCATTCGAGAGTGCGACGATCTCACGTTCGCGGGAGGATCTCATTTGGCTACCGCCACTACGTCGAGCAAAAGCACTCTGAACTCCAAAGGAAGGAGGACGCTTCGATGAATTGAACGAAGGACGAGGGCAACAGGCTCCGTATAAAGACAGGGAACCAGAGGAAGATTAACGGCGTAGTATAATTATAAGGTAAAAACGCAGGGAAACTGAGGAACGCAACAGCGTCGTCCATGGAGGGTTAAAAATTGTAAAACAAACTTATATATTTACTACTAAAAGATTGTGTTATCGAATTACTTTTTTTAATTATTTCTTATATACTCCAAGACATAGCAAAGACCAATGTAAATCAAATTTTAAGTACAGACCTACGGGGCACATTATCCCAAATCCTCTTGTGGGCCAAGCTATCGCTATTAAAGAGGAAAAGAGGAAACCTGATTCTGCTATTCCCTCTGCGGTTCCTGATTCTATTGTAACATCCTTCAACTCTTTTGCCATTCTTCAAGAACCAGTAGCTGATGCCAATCAGACTTAGCAGAAAGGCTACAGACGTCCATTGTAATCAGAAAGATCGTGATATTGAGCAGAATGCTGCTCTTCAGCACCTTCTAGAGTGTGAGTTTCATTGCGGGGCTAACAAGAATGTTGATGAGAAACTAAATTCTTTCTACTCCGGTGCCACATGTCCTGATCATTTTATTGATACTAATTCCTCAAAACCATGTTAAGGCAGATGCCTTTGTGGGAGGGACCGCTTCTAATCTTAGACTAGAGTATCAAAGAATTCAGCACTCAGAACTTTAGAGTTTTGATTCCAAGATTGGTAAATTGAGGAAGGCCGTAAGTAAATTGAAGTTGAATTTAATTAAATCTGAGGCCAGGGTTAATTCGGACTCCATTAATCCTGCAGCTTGGCAGGCTAACTCAAGAGGTGCTAGAGTCGTACGGAATCAAGCTGAGATGCCATTGGTCCCTGTCAGTGGTGAGAGTATGAATCAAGAGAGTAACAGTAGGAGCCTGAAGTCCAAAGAAAATATGGTTGATCTTTTGGGGAGGTCTAGCAGTAAGGGATGAGGATCATAGGATCCTTTGTCAAAGCCTATTCTCAAAAAGCATAAGGGGTTTAAAAAGAAAAATTCTCCTTCTCCTAATTCTCATGGTTAACATCGCATATTGGAATATCGGAGGACTGAAAGGGAGTATAAAAGCCCATGAGGTCAAGCATTTTATTCACTCTTCGAAATGCGCTATTGTTGGCCTAGTTGAAACCAAGGTTAGAAAATGTAATACTACCAAGTTAACCAAAAAGCTAATGCCCTACTGGAATTAGGAAATGAACTACTCTTCGAATTCTTTAGGGAGAATTGGGCTTAGATGGGACTCCAGAATTGTTAATCTGGATATCTTATTAAAAAATGATTAGATGATTCATTGTAAAGTTCGCTCTAAGGCTAATATGAAAGCCTGCTATGTGTCCTTTATTTATGGCTCCAATTCAGAGATCGAACGGCGCACCCTTTGGGATAAGCTGTGGGGATTAACTCATCATACTCTTGGGATGCCTTGGGCTAACTTGGGGGATTTCAATGCGATCTGAGCGCCTTTAGAAGGCTTAGGTGGCAGTTGGCATGCTAGAAGTGCTCTGGACTTGGATCAATGCCTGAAAGATTGTGATTTGCAAGGCTTATGCTACGATGGTACTTTTTTTACTTGGAATGATGGCAAAGAGGTTGCAGTTTGGATCTATAGAAAGCTGGATCGAGTGGTTGTTAATGGTCCCTGGCTTTTGAAACTTGAAGCCTGCAAAGCTTCCTTCCTACCTATCAGACTATCTAACCACTCTCCATGTGTTCTTTCCCAGGATGTTTGCAATTGGCAAAGGAGAGGTCTTTTTCGATTCAACAACTTTCTTTCAAAGCACCCCCAATTCTTACCTTTTGTTCAAGAGGCTTGGCAGCATAGAATCTAGGGTGTACCAATGTTTTAGATTGTTTCCAAACTGCGGATTACTCATGGTCTGCTTAAGAATTTAAATGAGTGCATTGGGAACATATTAGAACAGGTTGTCTGGACTCGGAGAGACCTTGAAGAGTATCAAAAATCAATATTTCATCTTCCTCTCAACTTTGTGGCGACTAAGGAAGAGAATTATAAAGTGGCCTACCACCTTGCACTGAGACAGGAAATGAATTCATCCAGTAGAAGGCTAAAGTTAAATGGCTTAAAGAGGGAGATCGGTATACAAAATTCTTCTTCAATTCAGTCGCTGGGAACAACAATAGCAAAAAAATTCTCTCATTATGTAATGATGATAGCACCTCAACAAATAACAATTGTCGTACACTTCGTGAGGTTGTTAGGATCCGATCGAAAGGATACATTCTTTGACAAGGATTGGCTTCAACCATTTATTTTGCATACTATCCCAGACAATCTCCGCTCATCAATGACCAGACCTATTAATGCCGAGGAGGTTCAACAATCTCTATTCTTAATTGGAGACTGCAAAGCACCTAGCCCGAATGGTTACTTATCTAAGTTCTATAAAGAGGCTTGGCACATCATTTGCCTCTCCATTGTGGAAGCGGTTCAAGATTTCTTTCATCATGGGAAGCTCCTCAAGCATATTAATGCTACTCTTATCAGCCTAATTCCTAAAGTGAAGATTTCCTCCAAAGTTTATGATTTTAGACCCATTTCATGTTGCAATATTATCTATAAAATTATTTCGAAGATCATTGCCAATCGTATCAAACCCACTTTACCTCTTTTGGTTGATAAGTACCAGATCGCTTATGTGAAAGAAAGACATATTGGTAACAATATTTTGCTGGCTCAGAAGTTACTTCATAAATACAATCTGAGCAAAGGAACTCTCTAGAGTGCCATGAAAGTAGACCTTATGAAAGCATATAACTCGATCCAATGGGGTTTTTTGATTACAACTTTAGAACTGATGGGCTTCCCCCCTAGATAGTTACCTGGATTAGTCAATGCATTACTACAACCTCCTTTTCTATCAACATAAACGGTGAATTTGTCGGTTTCTTCAAAGTGGCCAAAGGTCTTCACCAAGGGGACACGCTATCGCTTTATCTTTTTGTGTTGGCCATGAAGGCTCTTAGTGGTATCTTGGAGATAAAAGCCGGTAGAAATGAGAATTTTCAATATCATTGGAAATGCGAGAGTATGAGGACGATGATGCTTGGCTTTGTGGATGACCTTCTTCTTTCCCCAAAAACTGACCCTATATCTATCAAAATTATTCAAGATTGCCTCAAGGTTTTTGAAGATCTCTCGGGCCTTTCAACCAACAAAGACAAAAGCGAGATTTTTATGTGTGCTAGAGACGAGAGCACCAAGCAGGAGATTCAGGACATTATGAGTTTTAAGAGGGGCATGCTTCCAATGAGATGCCTGGGTGTTCCCCTTATCACCTCAAGGCTTTCATTGAAAGATTGCCAGCCCTTGCTCGACAGAGTGCTTTAGAGAGTATCCTCTCGGAAGAACCGTTGGCTATCTTTTAGCGGTCGGCTACAGCTAATATCTTCAATTTTATCAATGATTTACAACTATTGGGCTTTTATTTTCATTTTTCCTAAAACAATTTTGAAAAAGATAGAAGGCTATATGTGAGGTTTTCTTTGGCATGGATCCGCTGATGGCAAGTTTGCAGCTAAAGTTCCATAGAAGGACATCTGCACTGTGAAGGAGGAAGGAAGACTAGGTTTAAACAACCTTGTTGTTTCTAATAAAGTATTTATTAGTCGTTTGATTTGGAAGCTCGTATCAAAAGATCCAGCCTCTATTTGGTCGGCCTGGTATTATGCTAACCATATTTACTTAGCCAAAAAAGGTTATGCTGACCATATTAAAGACTAGAGTATCTGGACCTTAAAAGTGCTAGACACAACATCATGGTGCTGGAAGAAAATCATGAAGCTTTGTCCTGTCCTTCTTTCTAAGATTTGCCACCACATTGGGAATGGTGCAAATATATTCCTATGGGCTAACAATTGGCATCCCCTTGGACCTATTTTTGACTGTTGCATGGAGAGAATGAGGTGTGTTACTGGTTTAACGGAAGATGCTAGAGTCATAGAGATCATTCATTAGAGTAAGTGGAGATGGCCTAATTCTTTTGACATGGAGGTTGCTGACATTTTTGAAAATATGCCTCAGTATTGTCCTGATGATACCAAAGCTGATATTATAACATGGTGCGATAGCCGCTCTAGTAGGTATATGGCAAAGTCGGCTTACTCAATTTTCCAGAATGGCAAAGGTAAGGTGCATTGGTATAATCATGTCTGGGGGCACTAGCATATTCTAGCTCACACTTTTACTCTCTGGCTAGTCATGCATAGAAGACTCAGCACCCTGGACCGGATTAATTCCTACGTTCTATGTTCGATGACTTGCGTCCTGTGTAAACATGGTAGTGAAAATCATGAGCATATGTTCTTTTCCTGTCCCTTCTCATCGGGTGTGTGGAGGATAATGTGTTGCCATGCTGAGATTTGCTGACCCTATAATGATTGACATTCAAACATTAGCTGGGTGGCCAACAAATGGAAAGGTCAGAATCTCAATGCGATTTCATCTCTGCTCACCCTTGCTGCAACTTTATACTACATTTGGCGTGAAAGGAACCAGCATATGTTCAACAATGCGGCTCAACTGAATGAATTCAATATTGCCAAACTTATTACCAATGCTGTTTGTAGGAAACTTGAAATTATTTCAATTAATTGCAACAAGAATTATCGTTCCATCATGACAAGATGGAGTATATCGTTAAATGGTTGTTGAACTGCTTCATCTGAATGCGGTCGAAATGCTTCATCTGAACAAGGTCATACTGCTATGGCCGAGGACACTTGAAGTCTGCCAAAGTGATGGTTTAACCAAGATTATTGCATATGGCCGTGATGTTTGCTAAAGGCTGATGTACTGCTTTGTGTTGCATGAGTCCCTCTATGGCCAAGATTGCAAGGTCGATCAAGATGGATAAGGCCGAGAGGGCCGCGGACTTTGCAGACTAAGGTTTGGCTGGAACTACCAAGGATAATTTGAGCTCTCAAATGATCAAGGACAAAGATTATGACCGAGGAAAATTGGCCGAGGACGAAGTCGATCCTTATGGCCGAGCGGACATATGGCGCCCGAGGTTATAAAAGGCTGTGGATGTAGAAGATGCGAAATTGGATGAAGCCTAGGGGAAGATTTAATGCAAATTTTCTTTTGATGATTTCCTTTTGGGCTTGTTATGTGTCATGGAGATCGGGGGATGTCCTAACCTCAATATTTTACATCCAAGTTGGCAAAACACTTAGTAATAGAATATAAATTTTTAATAAATTTTTATATTTTTATACAATTTATTTAATTACAAAAAAAAGATACTTTTGCCTTCAATTCTACTAAATTTACATTTAAATTTGATGGGTTTATCACCCATAGACCGACTTGGATGCCAAAACCAATGGTAAAAAGGCCGTCCGATAATCACAACCTAGGAGAAGGCCTTCACAGCCCAAGGTTCGAGATCACATAGTCCATGATCATCTGCCGAGGTATGGGCTACCCAATAGCTCGCTATGAGTGGCCCCATCAGGATGGCCGACAATCATTTGTTTTCCGTGTTGAGAAAATTTATCATAACTAGTCAATACAAGCCTGACAAATATTCTAAGAATATTCACCCATAATTTGCATAATCTTCCCTAAAGTGGCAACTATCATACTAGTGCCTCCCATAATCACATCAAAGAAGGAAGGAATCCTCTTGACTGATGACAGTTGTCATAATCGACACCCATGATCCTTGTGGTAGCCTGTCAAATCTGCGTGGACAGCCATCTATCAGCCTTAGCACCCAACGACCTAAATGTTATAAATACTCGTTTACTCTCACAAGCAAAGAGGAAGAGGGGAGGAAAAAGGCACTATAGACTCCATTCAGGAGGCCTACCCAATCCATGCAGGAGGCCTACCCACTAGCCCTCCCAGGAGGAGGCCCGCCCAATCCATTTAGGAGGCTTGCCCTCAAGTCCATCTAGAAGGCGACGTCTAAGGAGTCCAGCCCTCTGTCTAGGAACCAACCCTCCATCTAGGAGCCAGGAGCCCTACGTCGTGCAGTTAGGAGCCGTCCACCCAAAAACTACCATCCATTCAGGAGGCCTGCCTTCTATCCAAGAGGCCATCTATCTAGATGACCTACCTTTCATTTAGGAGCCTTACTCCAACCCTCTACTTCTAAGTTTCCCCTCAACTGGTTGCACCTAAAGCAGCCTCCAATCGGGCAAACACATGCACTCAATCCCTCACTACATACATCCATGCGTCTTCTTACATCCTCATATCTTTCTGTTCCTTTGGAATAATATTTGACTTGAACATTGAAAGATATACTAGGGAGTAAGTTCCATCAATCCACTGATCTCTTATTTTTAGTTGTGTTGTGTAGGGTCCAGGTTCGAAGAGACGAGGACCGGATCAGCTCCAGGTCAACCCAATGTGGAAGATTGAATAGTTTTCTAATCCGTACAACAACCCGGATTTAAGGATGCATAATTGGCACCATCTGTGAGAACGACTGAAAAGTCCTCCTCCTTAACTACAAGAACAAACACGGTCAGCATTTTAGGTGTGAGCTAGTGCACCAGCCAAAGGTGTTGTCATCCAAGGAGATGACCTCCCATCAGGTAGCCATGCAGATAGATAATCAACCCCAAGCATGCATGCACTCGCTGTTTAATTAGGTGCCTAGGTCACTACGCCCCACTTATCGAGAATAGCAAATTGGTACCAAGAGGTGTTATGATCCCGAAACTGGACTAACAGGCTAATCCAGCATCTAGTTGGCTTGACTGGTCAAGAATCCACTGCGGCGCTTGGCCTGTTTGATTGATCTGGATCCAATTTGGCATCCAACTGGCTTGACTTGTCAAAGATCCACTCTAACGTCCGGCTTGTCTGACTGATCTTAATCTAGTTTGGCATCCAGTTGATTTGATAGGTCATCGAATTAGTCTGGTCTAGCCTGTTTGACTAGTTTACAATCCAATCTGACTTCAGTACGAACTGATAGCAGTTCGGTCACCTTGACTCGGTAGCAAGTTGCCCTTCGGATTCAGCAGTTCGGTTGTCCTTTAGATTCGGCAGTTTGATCATCCTCAACCTTGGCTGTGACGACCCTAAAAATTCTAAACGGAAACTGGTAAGGTTCCGCCTGTAAAATGGCTGTCAAACTATACATAGACTTATTCAAAACCCTATACAATATATATATATCACCACAAAGATCACAAACACAGGATCAACATTGCTACAATATTTTCGTAGCTCTAATGTTACATATACAGATACAATATCAGAACAAAGAGACACCACTAGGTACCTGAATCAAACCATAACATCCTGTGAAGTATATACATCTAACATACACAGCAAAAACTAAACTATCTGTCTATCAATATAGAAGTGCATATCCATCTCAAAATATACAAAAGTATTTCGTACAATACAAAGATGCAAAATCTAAGTCCAAAACATCATCATCTAATTCCACAGCCTTGCCAATAGCTTATCTCTACTCCGCCCCATCGAGTATAAACTCGTGTTTATTTGGAGGCAAGAAAAATAGTAAGGAGTGAGCCAATTTTTTTTGGTAAGTAAGGAGTGAGCCAAATAATAAGTAATAAGGCACAATATAATCAATGATCATAAGTAATATATACTCAAAGTAAAGTAGAGGAGGGATATATGAGTATAATAAAAATACATAAGTATAAAACATAAACAAATATATTTTTGAAATACATTGATCTTTTTTATTTTATTTTTGATTTTTTTAGGTTTTAAAACATAAAGAATTTTTTTTATTTTTGCGGACTAGGGCTAATAGGCATTACTAGCTAACGATGTGGCTGAACAAGGAAATAAATGTGTATACTTCCACACATTCTAAGGCACTACCCACGCAATTCAATATCCTGTGACCAGCGGTATACCTTTCATTCGATATACGGGCCCATAAAGCTTATACCACCATAACCCCCGTGGCCCAAAGGCAATCATCGTGCTACCACAGTAATATCCTAAAGTATACCTAAAAATACTACGATCTGAAATGTAAATTCTTGGTCTAATTTTATGAATTACTTGTTCTTAGGAAAATTTCATACTCATTCTTAATACTTTATTCTCACTCCCTAGAGAATGGTTTATCAAACTTAATATTTCATGGAATTCCCTTTTTATATTTTTAATAACTTGCATAATTCTTGTAAGCTTAAGTCTTCTCATGACTTAAGTACATGCACAATTTATATAAAGCTCGAGAGAATTAGAAATTCTTACTATAATGAGCCAAACATAACTTTAGAGCTTTCGGACAATAAATTTCTTCATGAACGGTTCGCAACATATATTTTGGAACACACAAAATATCATATACAATTTACATGTAAATAAATATCAAATAATCAAGATTAAAACGTTCATAAAGTTAGGATTTTAATTATCTAAAGCTAAATTATGCATAAACCTTAAATTAGACGGGTAAAAATGTTGAGGCACGGGTTAGGGTTTTCTATGTGTACAAAACCGTATATAACTATCAAATTGGATGTTCAATTGATAAATAATCATATTCAAGACATGGGTATCAATTTTCTACAGCCGAATCATATAAAAATCTCAAAATAAATGGGTAAAAGTATTTAGGCATGGGATTAGGGTTTCATGTATGAAATACTATATAAAACTTAAAAATCAGACGTGAAATCAACATATATACATACTCAATACATGGGTTATACAAAATATACACTTGGATAGGTATCAAAATGAAAATACTCGAAGAGAACTGAACAAAAATTGCAAAGAGAGAAAGAAAAGTATATGGATGCACTTGCCTTGACCCGATTTACAACTTCTTTTACTAACTCCAAGTCGGAATCGAACCTGAGAGCCTCGATCTCCTCCTTCTCTCTCTTCTCCTTCGCGTTCTCTCTCTCTCCTCTCTATCTGATCTGCATAAAAATGACGCAGAAAAGAAGCCGCGTATGCTTAAATTGAGGATTGGCACTCGAGCGCTAGCCTGGTGCCCTTCAAGGGCACCTGGCCTGGATTTGGCACCTGCTGTCGACGCTCGAGCGACCAACAGGTGCCAGCCTACTGGAATGGCCACCCCCAACGCTGCCTCAGGCGCCCGGCGGGCG
>JAODPA010032831.1:0-12386 GCA_025585075.1 Nepenthes mirabilis | reverse complement strand
ACCATTTACTTTTTACAAATTTAATAAAAAAACATATATATACACGTAAGTGCACTCACAAAGGTCTTCCCAATTTTTTCACCTAGGATTTGATAGGATACTATATTAACATAATTTTTTAATAAAAAATAATTGGTTAAGATTCACGTTATTTAATAGAAAAGTTAAAAATGACCATAAATTTTAAATGGACGGATCGTTAGTAAAACGGAGTTCTCTCGTGTACAATTTTCTTTAAATTAACAGCTTACAACTAAAATTTATTGTCCATTTGGTTTAATCCCTGTACAAATGTAAATTAGTTATTATTATTTGAAAAAATAAAAAATAAAAGAGTTAAATGTGTGCGTGTGGGCTGGGCTTTTTGATTATTTGTGGCGGTTTGTTTCCCAGCGGCAACAATAAATTCTCAATATCGTGTTCACATAATCTCTACTAGAACTCGGGGTTGACAATGTAGCAGCACTAGGGGCGGCACAGTCCTAGTCTAGATTTGAAAGCGTAACCATTCATTGCAATCTTATTTTTTTTTTATTTTAACAGAAATCCCACTTTTGCTTGAAGCTGACATATTTAAATAGCAGTGTGGTTCTACGTGTCGATCCCAGATGGGCGGCACTATGCCTTTTTGTATCTAAGTAATTGACCTCTATTATATATAACTGCACAAATTACATGGTCCAAACAAAATCCTATAAAATAACAAAATCGAACACGCCCCCTGCGTTACAAATCAAGCATAAAAAGGGGCTTCGAAGAAAGATTTTGAGGGTGCCGTTCTGCGATTGTCTGCCTATTTTTATATTGTGTAATGGCAAATCAATTCTACCCTGCTAATTAATGCTACGGCATGTAGAAATAAATTGATTTGACGTGAAAGTGTATCGGTTTGGTTCTCCAAATGTCAACTATTCAACGCTCAATTTCATCGCCCATCACGTCACATCTTCTTGGGACATTAGATTATGCCGGTCCATATATATACATTTTTTTTAAAGTTTAACATCTAATTGCCGACTACCATCAATAACGGTTCAGAGTTTATTCAACCAAGCGTCCTTAGTATTCAACGCTTTTATTACAATGTGCTATAAGTTGGGGATTCTCATTTTATGTGACTCTTTTATTACGATGTGTTATAGGTTTGAGATTCTCATTTTATGTGACTCCTTATCTATTTCTTGCAAGCACTCAGATATAATTATTGCATTCTTGGAACTTGGATACTTATACGGATGAGGATTCAACTGAGATTGAAGATTATTTGCGAGTACTCAGATAAGATCCGTGCAATACAAAGAGTGAAACGAAGTAGAGGGAGAAAGAGCACGAAGACTAGACATACAGAATTTCTACGTGGAAAACCTTCTCTTGAATAAGAAGGAAAAATTACGGGACTTTTGTCTGAAAACTTGCTTCACTATAAAATGTTTAATTACAAAGGGATTACAGAATACGCTCAAACCTTTTTCTTTCTTCTCTTTCTCTTTATAATGGATAAGCGAGTATAAATATTGGGATCATTTATTTGGTAGATAATTAATATATTTATAATGGTTGATATTTTCTTTGAGAGGAGTCAATGTGGCGCTGGCGCATGCAGGGATCTTGCCACAAACTCTACAAATCTATTTTGCCGTGTCAGGTACGTTGCATGCACGCTGGCCTTGTGTGACGTCACTTCTACAGGGTCGCGTGCTTAGCCAACCATCATTCATCTTGCAATAAGGTTAGTCACTAAATCTCCGGCACGCTAATTTTTTAGGCGGGATGACGTCTAAGGCCCATGTTGAGCCTATGGGTCCGAGTGGATTTTAAGTCCATTAAGCCACCCGGGTTGGCTTTAGCGTCTTGACTTCTTGGGCCTGTTGGGTTTCTGTAGTATCAAGGCCCAACTCTAGAAAAATAGATCTATAAATGGGCCATGAGTATCAGTACCTATCACTAGCCTCCGATACCAAATGGTCAGGGTACCCTTGTCCTTTGGTATGTTTAGTGGCTACGGACGAGTCTTCTAGGAAGGTTTTCTCCATAGAAAGTTCGCTCGTGTCCTCGCTTAATGCAAATGTCTGCGGATATGGCTGGAAATAGGAGTCTGTGATGTGATGATCAAAATATCCAAGAACGCTTTTAGACTTGTAGTCTAGGCAAAATGTCCGAAAAATTTCAGGCACTGCTGGGCATTTCTAAGTGATAGTCGTCTTCGCATATTTGTCTGAGATCCAAAAATATCCCCGGGTGTTGTGATACCAATGGTTTCGACGAAGGCACGTCCGAGAATTCCCTCTAAGTTTGAGAGTTAGTGTGCACCGCTACTTGGGCCATTAAAGCGCATTTAATGCACGTTTAATGTGACTGACGTTGCCTTGGAAATATAAAGCCCATTATCTCTGGCAGCGTACTGGGGATTGGCACGTGGTAAGGGTAATTATGGCGCACGCCTTTTTGATTTTTCGCCGTTTTCAAATGTTACTTGCCTTCACTTTCACTTTTCACCACGCAACCTAAATAGTTTCTCTCTAACCCTTGGCTGCGCTCTCCAAAAACTTTTTCTTCTTCCCATTTTCTCTGTGCTTTGTTTCGAGCTTCAATGGCACCTGGAGTCAAGATATCGCCTCTTCTCTCTCTCTGGTTGGTCTAGATGTTATCCATGTGAAGTATGGCATTCCTAATTCAACGGCGATGGTGGTTCCTAAACCCCACGATAGGGCTTGTAGCTTGCTTAATGGTTTTATCACCATCTACGAAGTCTACCTCAAGAGTGGGCTTCATTTTTTTGTCCCGCTAGAGTTATACCATATCATGATGGAACTCAAGGTTCTGTTTGCAAGATTACATCCCAACACTATCAAGTACCTTGTATCTCTCTGCGTTTTTGCACGTTGCCACAAGAAGGTGATATTTTGCTTCACTCATAAGCCGGATTAGATCATTATGACCCCACATCCTGAGCTTGCAGTTATGAGTGGAGGGAACCCAAATTCCACCAAGAAGTACAATGATAAATTCTTCTTCTTAAGAGTCCAAGAAAACTGGGCTCTTTCTACTGTCTGAAAAAACGTGACACGTAGGCATTGCTCTGAGACCTCCACAAAGGAGAGGGAGGTTGCCAAGGAGGTCATAGATTTGGTGATGGCCAACTTTGGTACATTCAATGAGAATAAGAAGAATATCTCGTTATGGCCTGAGAATTTGGTGAGGGCCAAGTGGGGGACTGAGTCCGAGGACTTTGGCACCCCCGTTACTGCTGCTGCTCCTGCGAAGAAAAAGAAGCTAAAGAAGAGGGAGAGAGCTCTGAGGATCGAGGAGCAACTCAAGCATCTAAGGAAGAGCTATCAGACTGAAACTTCAAAAAGTCCGGTGGCCATTATTGAGTACTCCTCGTCTGATGACGATGACGCTGTTATAGCCTTCCTTGTGAGGAGATCGAGGCCTGCATAGGCAACCCAAGTCCGAGATGCTGAGGGCGTCGAACCTTCAACCACCACCAAGTCATTAGGGCAGCCTTCTGAGCTTGTGGACCAGCTTATGGACCATTCTATTGCTTAGCCTCCCCTGATGAGCCAATGCCTGATATCCCTTCCGAGTTTATTGGTGAGATCTCGGACTGGATGGATAATCCTTCCGAGGATGCTGACGAGGGACAGGCTATGAGGGAGACTGAGGCGACTCATGCTGAGAAAGTAGTGATGACGACAACGATAACTGTTGATGCTGCTGAGGCCGAGGAGGGTCATGCCACGGAGCTGCCTGCCGCAGAGACTGCTAAGCTCCTATGCATTGCAATTCAAGTCTATAGTCCGATGATGATTCCATCTGAGTCCCTTGAGAAGGCCTTGGTCGAGGACATTGCTGGGTGTTGTTGAAGTTGAGACTGGGAGCATTCTGAAGCTATTGAGTCCCTAGTCTTCGATCTTGATGGAGCTCCCCTTATGCCCGAGACCAAGGTTGAGGTTTCTGTGATGCCTGCTGCTGAGCCACAGGAGTCTAAGGCCCCCTGGGAGGAGAGCCTAGCTGGTGACTCTCTCGTCTCTCAGGTTTCCTTCTGCCCTTAGACTTTTAGCTACTTGCTTCCTTCCACTCATGTTTTAACAGCCTGCTTTTTCTTTGCATTTCCAAGAGCTAGTAGGGAACCTTAGGCGGCTCATTGGCGGTGTCGCCCAGACTTGTTTTGAGTTAGAGTCTTTCAAAGCCACCGGAGAGGCTAACAAATATTTCAAGGCTGAGCTTGCGGAGGCTAAGAGGAAAATTGCCTCCCTTGAGGATACGTTGAAGCTTCAGCAAGTTCGGTACAGCCTTCTCCAGGACAGGAACCTTCAACTGGAAGAGGTGCTGAGAACTTCAGTGAAGACCGTGGACATAGCTCCAGCATTGGAGAGCAAATATTGGGACGACATTAACTTGTGTCGCCAGGTGAAGAGATTGCTGCGCCTACAGTTTCCCACGGCCATATTTGATCCTCGGAATGCCAATGCTACATGTTTGGATGACTTGTATGGTCTCTCAGGAAGGAGTGGGTCTCCAAACCCTTCCAGGCTTAGGCCATCAAGTGGCCCTTGATCTTTTGGGCAACCGGGATCTCGAGAACAAGCAGGGCCATCTGGCCCATGAGGACAGTAGTAGCGGTAGCAAGGAACCTCTTTTCCTTCGCCTGGACCTTCTGAGGGCTATTTGTAAACTTGTTGAGTTGTAGAGTTTTTTTTTACATGCACATTGTGTACATTGTGAACTCAAAGTGTGAATGGAATTCACTTTTCTTTTCCCTCTTTCAGGTTGTCTTATGTGTGTGTGGTTCTTTTATGACATACCGTTAAAGAAAATGGGTCATTCATTAGCTCAATGTCTGAACCTTTCGACCATCTTAGGTTGAAGATGTTACCTCTAGGGTCGTTACATGCTTGCTATTTTGAAACCCCTAGGTTTTAAGTCCAATCTCTAGGGTTGCTTGGCATTGTGGCCAAGTTTCAAGTTCAACCTCTTGAGCTGCTCGGCTATAGCCAAGATTTAAGTTCGACCTCTTGGGCCGCTTGGATATATCCAAGTTTTAAGTTTGACCTCTTGAGCCGCTTGGACATATCCAAGTTTTATGTTCGACCTCTTGGGCCGCTCGGATATAGCCGAGTTTTAAAGCAAGTGAAAGGGGTCTTTCCACTTGACTTTGGGGAAGCCTAGGTCTTGTAAATTAATGAAATGAGGTATAAACATTCAATGAAATGTAAGATAAGAAATAAGAGAAAAGGAATTTTATTATATTAATAAAACGTGTTACAGACACATTGAATGATATATTTTGCCTTACTTGGCCATATATACATATATGTATTGATAGTATTTCTTGATATGTGTGGCGTTTCATGTCCGAGGGACTAGTATACCTTCTTGGGCGCGCAACTTAAAGGCCCCGTTGAGAAGGATGGTTGAGATCAGGAACGGCCCTTTTTAATTTGGGAAGAATTTATTCTGGCAGTTATTTTTACCTGTGGCCTCTATATTCCTTAGTACTAGGTCCCCAATTTCGAACCGCTGTGCTTTCACCTTTCTATTGTAATATTGGGCCACCCTCTGTTGGTATGCCACTGTTCTTAGTCTTGCAAGGTCTCGCGCCTCTTCGAGCATATCATGATTTTCTCAAAGCCTTTGATTGTTATTGCTCAAACTGAAGCACTCGACTCGGAGACTCGAAAGTCCAACATCCACTGGAATAACTGCTTCAACCCCATAGCACATGCTGAAGGGTGTTTTCCTCGTGGGCTCTCTTATAGTGGTCCTATAAGACTAAAGTACAGACGACAGCTCGTCGGCTCAGGAGCCCCCAGTGTGCTCTAGCTTTGTTATCAGTCCATACAGTATTGTGTGGTTCGTCACCTCTACTTGACCGTTGCATTGCGGGTACGTGATTGACATATGCACCAGCCTTATCCTTAGGTTAGTGTAATACTTGGTGAACCTTTTTTCAGTGAATTAGGTTCTATTATCAGTCATAATACATTCTGGGATCCTGGACCTGCATACAATGTTTTGCTGGATGAAGTCTGTAGCATTCTACTCTGTGATCCTTGCTAACGGTGTGACCTCGACTCATTTCGTAAAATAGTCGATCCCGACGATCAGAAATTTTCTCTACCCTGCAACCACTGGAAGATGTCCGAGGATGTCAAGCCCCCATTGAGAAAAGGGCTATGGTGATTGCAGTATTCGGAGTTCAGTGTGCGGTTGGTGAGTTATGTTGCCGTGGACTTGACAATTTTTGTATTTGCGTACGAAATTCATGGCGTCATACTTCATGGTTGGCCAATAGTACCCTTACCTCATGAGCTTGAATGCGAGGTTCTTGCCCCCAATGTGGGATTAACAAATCCCAAGGTGCACTTCTTGGAGGACATAACCTGCCTCCTTGGGAGTGAGACACCTTAGGTAAGGAGCTGAGAACCTGCGTTGGTACAATTGACCGTCCATGATAGTGTACCAAGCCGCTGTCTTCTTCACCTTCCATGATGTGTTTGCGTTCTCAGGCAATATCCCGTCGGACAAATACCTCAAGTAGGAAGTCATCCAAGTGCTGGTACTCAAAAGTTGCATCATTTCCAGCTCGGGATCCTCAATGCCTTGCTTGTTCAAGACTTCTCACATTTCTCAGGTATACTGCTCTGGGTCTCTGAAAGCTGCTGCCCTTGCCAGTATGTCGGCATTCCCGTTCTCTTCTTTGGGGATGTGGATGAATTTTACCTTCTCGAAGTCTGCAGTTAAGCCTTAGACCTTGGAGAGGTATTTGGATAGTTATGGGCCATTAACCTCGAAATACCTGCAGACTTAGTTAACGACTAATTCAGAGTCGCTGTAAACAATCAAGTTTTTGGTGGAGCATTCCTTGGCTAACCGGAGTCCTGCTAGCAGTGCTTCATACTTCGCGGCGTTGTTTGTGACCGAGAACCCAAGAGTCATTGAATACTTTATCTCTAACCCATCGAGCATTCGCAGCACAATGCCAACTCCACAACCGTCCTTCATTGAGGAGCCGTCCACGTTAGTGTCCATGCTATCGCTTTGTTTGGCTCATCTGCACCACGATGGTCTGTATCACCAAGAGCCAGGGTCGCTGTTTCGACAATGAAGTCCACGATGGCCCGACCTCGGATGAAAATCGATGTCAAACTCTCTCAACTCAATGGCTTACTTGATAGTCGTCTTGACATCTCGGGCTTTTGTAGGATTGTTCTCAATGGCTGATCGGTCGGGACCACTATACTATACACTTGAAAGTACGGTCAAAGCTTCCAAGCGGAATACATCAATGCCAAAGTGATTTTCTCCGCATGGGAGTACCTGGTATCTACATCAGCCATGGTTTTGCTCATATAATATATAGGATGTTGTCTGTCGTGCTGTTGCCAGATCAACATCGAGCTCAGGGTCGTGTCAAACACAATGAGATACAAATACAGCTCCTCGCCTAGTTGGGGAAAAGATAAGAGATGAGGGTTCAATAGATAGTCCTTAAATCCTCGAAATGCCTCCTTGCAGTCATTATTCCATTGAAAGCCGTTAGTCTTCATTCCCCTCAAGGCTTTGAAGAACGACAAGTGCTTTTCGGCCGATTTGGTTAAGAAGTGAGAGAGGGTAGATATCCGTCCAGTGAGTTTTTGGACTTCCTTTATTAACCGAGGAGATTTCATATCAATGATGGCATTGATCTTCTCTAGGTTAGCCTTAATTCCTCGGTGTGAAACAATATATTTCAGGAACTTCCCAGATGTCACTCCGAATGTACACTTGCTTGGGTTGAGTTTCATTTGGTGAGCTCTGAGCACACCGAAGGTCTCGGTCAGATCCTGGACGTGGTGGTCGATTATTTTGCTTTTAACAAGCATGTCGTCCATATAGATCTCCACAATCTACCCGACTTGATCCTCGAACATTTTATTTATGAGCTGCTGGTAAGTTACACACGCATTCTTAAGGCCGAAGGGCATGCCTTTGTAACAGTAAGTCCATTGGTTTGTTATGAATGACATGTACTCCTCGTCTTTGGGGCACTTTTTTATTTGGTTGTAACCTGAGTATGTATCCATGAAGTTTAAAAGTTCATGGTTGGACGCCGAGTCTACGAGTTGATTGATCTTGGGAAGAGGGAAGCTATCATTGGGACATGCTTTATTGAGGTTTATGAAGTTCATGCACATTCTTCACTTCCCATTATTCTTCTTTACCAAGACCACATTTGACAGTCAATTTGTGAAGAGGTATCTCTTGGATGAATCCTATATCTAGGAGCTTCTTTACCTCTTCACGAATGGCCACCAATTTCTCTACCGAGTAATTTCAATACTTTTGCTGGACGGGTTTGTGACGAGGATCTAGACCCAATTTATGGACCATTATTTCTGTAGTGATCCCTGGCATGTCACTTGGTACCCAGACAAAAATGTCCGAGTTCTTCCGCAGGAAGTTATTAAGCTGGTCTTGGACGGATTGAGGCAAAGAGCTTCTTATTTGGACATACTTTTCTGGATCTCTTGGATCCAGTGGGATTCGGATGGTTGGCTCTCCGGACTGTGCTTATTGCAATGTCGCTTTATCTCTGAGGTCTAGGTCTTCAACAGGCTGGGGAAGAGGTGTCTGCGTGACTTGTGACAAGCAGTATGTCTATCCAACAGCTTGGTCTCCGAGGACCTCCCTAATTCCAAATGGAGTCAAAAATTTTATCTTCAGATGAGGGATGAAAGTAATAGCATCAAAGGCGGTCAAGTGAGGATGTCTGAGGATTGCATTGTAAACTAATGGGAGGTCCACAACTAAGAAAGTGAGGACCTTAGACGCAGTCCTCGGGTATGTCCTTAGTATGACTTCTAACTGGATGAGACCCTGAACTGGCACTAACTCATTGTCTAGTCAATAGAGGAGTCCTTCGGTTGCTCTCATTTGACTTCTCTTAAGTCCCAATTTAAAATACGCATTAAGATAAAGTAAATTTCTCAAACTTTTATTATTAATAAAGACTCGTTTCATTTGGTAGTCATTTGCTTCATCTGAGACGAGTGTGGTTAGAATCAAGGGATCAAAGTGAGGGGAAGTTACATGGGCCATATTTTCATTGCTAAAGTTAATAACTTCATCCCTATTTCCTACCCTTAGTCTCTTAGCCACGATGATTTCCTGAGCATCTTTATGGGTCGGGCGAGTTGATATCATATTTACAACCCCGTGACCACTCGGTTTCTGGGTTGGTTAGCCTCAATATCACCTGCTATTTCGGAGCCTTGTTTGGATCAATGTAGGAAGCAGTTGAGGTGTTCCCTCCTGATTAACTCTTCGATCGCCTTTTGCAGTGTCTAACAGTCCTTGGTATCATGCCACTGTAGTGATGGTAGTGATAGTATTTAGACTGATCACCACATTTGGGATTCTTCAGTGCTTTGGTCCACTTCAAGAACTTCTCGTCTCGAATCTTTATTATGACGTTGGTACGCGAGTCATTCAAGGGAGTCAGATTTAATGGTCTGTATTCCCTGCGGACAGCTTGCTTGGACTTGTGTTGCTTCTTTATTGTCTGGGGACTAGGACGGTCCCCGCCCTTTCTCTTCCCTTCCACATCCCTCAGGTGGAAGTTCTCGTTCTTCTTTGATCTCTTCGCGTCGTTGGCTTCTTCGGCTGTAATGTATGCTCGCGCCATGGCCTCGGCCTTTGCGAACGTCTAAGGACCTTTGTGAATGAGGTGCTTGAAAAAAGCTCCCCCTTCCTTTCTCTTCCCTTCCACCTCCCTCAGGTGGAAGTTCTCGTTCTTCTCTGATCTCTTCGCGTCATTGGCTTCTTCGGCTGTGATGTATGCTCGCGCCATGGCCTCGGCCTTTGTGAACGTTTAAGGACCTTTGTGAATGAGGTGCTTGAAAAAAACTCCTCCTTCCAGGGCAGATAGGAATGTGTTTAGCTTCACATTGTCCACCAGTTTCGGTATATGCCTGGCCTCTGCGATGAATTGGCCTAAAAACGTCCTCAACCTCTCCTTGGCTCTTCGCCTCACACGAGTGAGGTGCTACGGTTGTTTCTCAATCCTCCTACTAGAGGAAAACTGCGCGAGAAAAGTGCCTACCAGCTCACTGAATGATCGTATAGAACTAGCAGGCTATGGAACTATATTCTTGCATTTTCTTTGAGTGTCAACGGGAAGTATTGGAACAGTTCCATCTCATCCAAACCTTAAAGGTTTAGATGCTCACGGAGGTGGTCTAGATGGTCTATGGGATTAGTGCTTCCGTTGTACGAGTCAAGGTTTGGCAATCTTGAACTTTGGGGGAAGCGGCCTCATCTGGATCTCCATCGTAAGTGGAGATTGACACAGGTCCGCGGCCCCTCCTCCGCTGTTTCTGCCGAAAACTCGCTGGAAGACCATCTCCAGCTTTTCTTCCACTTGGGATGGGGTCTTCATCTTCATATCGTAGAGGTAGTCTCTCAAACTCGTAGGGTTCTTGGGCAACCTACGGCTCTGGCAGGCTCCTAACCCTAGGAGGAATCTCTTCATGAGCTGGCACCTCCTGCATAGGGCGCTTCCACAAAGATCAAGGATTTCATCTCTCGGAGCTTTCCTCTTGGGCACGAGGACCCAAGTGACCTTCAAGTCGTTCTGGGACTCTACTACTCGAGGCAACTTGCTCATCGGGTCCCCATCCTGACTTGTTGGTTTCATGGGGTTCTTTTTCCCCTTGTCCTTTCTCTGGGACGTTGCGGTTTGGGATGCCTTAGATGGCGCCCCTCTTTGTCGCTCGTCCATTCTCAAGTAGAGCATCTAGACGGCTTTGGTGACGTCGTCCATTCTTGTCGCCAATGCCCGTACGTACGAATCAGGATGATTTTCTATCTTGACGATGGCTGTGGGGGCATTGCCGCATAAGCCAAGTTCTTAGACTGGAGCACTGATCTGTCCGATTGTGTTCACTATTTTTTGAGTTTCTTGAGGAATGCATTGAGCTGACTTTTCATAGCGACTTTCCACAGACGGAGTCAATGTTGCATCATCGGATTTTGGGTACTTGTACGGACGAGGATCTAACTGAGATCACGGATTTGCGAGTACTCAGGCAAGACTCGTGTAACACAAAGAGCGAAACAAAGTGGATGGAGAGAGAGTATGAGGACTAGACATGTAGAGTTTTTACGTAGAAAGCCTTCTCTTGAATGAGAAGAAAAAACTATAGGACTTTTGTTTGAAAACTTGCTACACTATAAAGTGTTTGATTACAAATGGATTATAGAATGCTTTGAAGTCTTTTTCTCTTTATAATGGCTAAGCGAATGTAAATGTTGGGATCATTTATTTGGTAGACAGTTAATATATTTATAGTAGTTGAGCTTTCCTTTGAGAGGAGTCCACGTGGTGTTAGGAAGTGCAGGGGATCCTGTCACCAACTCTACAAATCTATTTTGCCATGTCAAGAACGTTACATGGATGCGGGCATGGCGTGACATCACTTTTTATAGGGTTGTATGCACAGCTGGCCATCATTCCTTTTGTAACTTGATAGAGTCAGCCACCAAATCTCTGACATGTCGATATTTCAGATGGGATGACGTTTGAGGCCCATCTTGAGCCCATGGGCCTGAGTGAATTTTAAGTCCATTAAGCCATACGGGTTGGCTCTGACGCATGGACCTTTTTAGCCTCTTGGGCTTGTTGAGATTTTATGGTATCAGAACCTAACTCTAAAAAAAATGGATCTTACAAGTAGGTTATGGGTATCAGTATCCATCAATAATCTTTTTTCTTTTTTAACAAAACCATTTGACTTACCTCTGGCCTCTCGTCCTCAGTGTTGATGCTCAATGTGGATGCGCGAATCCCAGCTAAACACAAATTTTAACGAGTCTTCGTTAGAGTGAAGGGAAAATTTAAGTCATCTTTTTTATCTTATGTTTTAGTTTAGGAATAAATTTTCATGTGGCAAGCATAATTTATTGGGATTATACAAGATGAATTCACCACACCACTGATAATAAATGATTAATTATTTTTTTGATTAAAATTTTTCTATCTCTAGAAATTTTTAAGTGGCTAAACAATGCTCATATTTATCTACTTTTTTATATTATTTAGTCTTCTGTTAATTTATCATTATGCTTATTGAAACTATTTATTACATTCGTAATTCTATAAAAGAGTATTTGAGATAAATTATTTGGACAAACAAGTGAAAAAAGAAAAAAAATTCAGGGATATTACTAGTTTTTAAAAAATTAACTTTCCACATCTTGTGTTTTTCTACTAGTTTTTGTTCCATTTTTTTTTTTTACAACATGTTGTCGGTATGAAAATTTTATTAATTGTGAAATCTCGTGATTGTTGTTCTCATAAGAAATTCGGTGAGTTTCTTCTCCAAATTAATATTTTTAATATC
>JAODPA010032820.1:0-12386 GCA_025585075.1 Nepenthes mirabilis | reverse complement strand
CTAGAGGTTGGTGAATAAGATATTTAAGGCTTCAATAGAAATGAATATAGAGATATACATGGACAACAAGTTCGTCAAAAGTAGACTAGCCAACAACCATATTCGAGACGAAATGAGGCATTTGAAGTAATTTGAGTGCGCCAAATGAAGTTGAATCTAACAAGATGTATGTTCGAAGTAACTTAAGGAAAGTGTCTTGGGTTTGTAGTATCCTGGTGAAGAATTGAGGTGAAACTAGATAAAATAAAAACCATTGTGGATATAAATTCTCTTGAACTTTGAAAGAGGTCCTGAGATTGATCGGGAGATTAGCCACACTCTCCTAAATTCTGACAAAATACATGGAGAAGTATCTTCTCTTCTTTAAGATTTTAAAAGGGATCAAGGCAAATGGTTTCCGTTGGATAGAAGAGTGTCAGTTGGCCTTCTAAGTACAAAAGGAATATTTTGTCAACCCTTCACTCCAATCCTTCCCAAAAGAAAGCAAAAAATTCTATTTTTATTTTGCCATATTTGGCACAACATTAAGTTCAGTATTGGTTAGATAATAATCAAACATTTAATGGTCTGTCCATTATATTAGCAAAATTTTGACAGATACAGAGGCTCGATATTCTCATGTTAAGAGGGTCGCTCTAACATTGATCCATTTTGTAAGGAAACTCTGACTATACTTTCAATTTGTTACATCCTCGGATCTTGTGTACTTCTACGGACGATGATTCAACTGAACCTATGGATCGTTTTTGAGCACTTGGGCAAGATCCATGCAACACAAGGAGTGGGATGAAGTAGAGAAAGAGAGTACGAGGATTAAGGCACACGAGATTTTTACGTAGAAAATATTCTCTTAAATGTGAAGGAAAAATTACAGGACATTTGTCCAAGAACTTATTTCACTATTGTGTTTAATTACAAGAGAATGCAAGATTACAGGGGAGTAACAGACTACTCTCAACCCTTTGCTCTTTTCTCTTTCTCTCTCTATATAGCTACACAAATGTAAATATTAGGATCCTTTATTTGATAAACAGTTAATGTATTTATAGTGGTTGAGTCTTCCTTTGTGGGGTGTTCACGTGGTGTTTGCGTGTACAGAGGAGCCTGTCACCAACTTTGCCAATCCAATTTACTGCGTCAGGGAGGTTACGTGTATATTGGTTGACTTTACATGGCATCACATCTATAGTGATTGAGCGTGCGCTGCGGGCTATCATTCCTTCTACAGCCTGACAATGTTAACCACCAAATCTCTGGAGCATCGATTTTGCAGACGTGATGACGTCCGAGGCCCATCCTAGAGTACACGGGCCTGAGTGGACTTTGAGTCCACTATCTCACACGGGTTGATCCTGTTGGCTAGACCTCTTGGGCCTACTGGGTCTCTGTGGTGTCTAGGCCCAATTCCACAATAATTGTTCTCCTAAATGTGCCTTGAGTATCAGTATTCATTACAATTATATAGGATCATCATCATAACCGACCAACCATTAAAAAGTATTTTACAACACCCGAAGAGTCTAGGTGTCTGATAAAATGGACTATGGAGTTTGATAAGTTTGACATAGAATTTTGAGCACGATCGTCCATAAAAGGCCAGGCCCTCGTAGACTTCATAGTCAAAATGACACCCTCGATTCTAGATGAGTTTGAGAAGAATGAAGACGAACTTCAACATAAGGAGACCCCAACATGGACCTTATACGTGGATGGGTCATCCTCTCATTCAGAAAGCGAGGCTGACATGATCCTGGTAACCTTAGAAGGATAAGAATTAAAATATTCGATAACCCTCGGGTTCCCACTAATAATGTAGCAGAATCTGAAGTCCTATTGGCCGAGTTTAGGCTAGAAAAGGATTGTGCAGTCAAAAGCTAGACCGTCCATAACAATTTAGAACTAGTTGTCAACCAAGTGACATGAAATTTTGAGACATGTAATCCATGCCTAGCAAAGTACTTGGTCAAAGTAAAGAGCCTGCTCGAGTCATTTGACAAAGTAAAAGTTTGCCAAATCTCGAGAGAAGATGATTGAAAATCATATCAATTGGCAAAAGTAGCTGTTGTTAGGAATTATTAACAATACGCAAGGATATGAGGGAAGTCCTCATGACCCCAATTATTGAAGTCCAAGAAGAAATATTGCAGGTTTTAGACGTTGATACCTAAATGACTCCCTACCGAAGTTATCTTGTAAAGGGGCTTTTATCGAAGAACCAGGAAGAAATCAAACGTATAAAGAGAATGGTGGGATGGTACACCCTATTGGATGGAAAACTATACTGGAGAGGATATTCAATTCCCTACATGCGACGTTTGGTACTAACCGAAGCCGACTATGCACTGAGCGAAATACACTTTGATATTTGTGGATCACATATAAGAGGCAAAAACCTGGCATTCAAGGTTATACGGTACGGATAATATTGGCCCATAATGAGAAAAGGTGCCATGGAGCTTGTCAAAAGATGTGAGAATTGTCAGATCCACAATAATGTCTCTCATCAACCTCACACCAAGTTTTAGACATTACAATCAGTTTAGCCATTTGTACAGTGGAGGCTCGATATATTAGGCCCTTTTTCCACTACCACTAGGCAAAGAAAATTTATCATAGTCGCAATAGACTATTTCATGAAATGGGTAGAGATTTTTCTACTGGCAAAAATACCGAGCAGAAAGTGACTGAATTCGTTCAGTAGAGTATCATTTATAAATTTGGGATACCTAAGGTCATAGTGACCGACAATAGAAACCAATTTATTGGGAAACGGTATCCTAAATATTGCACAAGCTTGGGAATTAGGGTAGTCTATACCTCAATTGTTTATCCCCAAACAAACGGGTAGGTCGAGGTGATGAACCGAACCCTATTATACTAGTTAAAGACAAAGCTAGAGAAGTAGGGGGCTTATAGATAAATGAGCTTCCATCTGTACTGTGAAATTACTGGACAATCCCTAAGGAGTCAACCCAAGAAACACCATTCTACTTATTTTATGGGATAGATGAGGTCATTCCAGTAGAGATTGGATTACCCACTTTCAGAATGGAAAGCTTCAATCTACATTGCAACTTTCAATTTCTGAGGAAAAACCTAGATCTACTTGAAGAGGTCCGAGACACAGCAAGACTATGAGTGACGGCCTATCAACAAAGGATCGCTTCATATTACAACAAAAAAGTGAAGGCTCGCCAATTTGAGATAAGGGACCTAGTTTTAATAAACATAAAAATTATAAGTAAGATGACCAATAGGAATAAGTTGTCCCCAAATTGGGAAGGATCGTTCCTTATCTCAACCATTTTTCAAAACAATGCGCATAAACCACGCACCTAAAATGGAAAACTAATCCCAAAGGCATAAACCACTCTACACCACAAGAAATATTACAAGTAAACTCACTTCAAGCTCAAACAAAATAGAAGTTTTGTGCACAATATATTGGGTGTTTATGTGATGTACTTAATTGTATTAATACTAATGAAATTATAATTAATTTATTACGTTAATTGTTCATTTTTGTGTACTTACTTGAATCCAAATGACCACGATTAACCCTAAGTTAGGTGGGACATTCATTTGGTAAAACTGCCTGTTCAAAGACACTGTTACGGTATTGGTTAATACAACCTGACGATCTGGAAAGCGGTCAAATGCTAATAATCATATAAAGACCCAGGGGTTTGAGAATAAAAGCTTGAGTCCTTTTTATGTGATGGAACAGATTTTTTTTGCATTCCGCCAGTGACCTCCCAGAACTGACACCAAGGTTTCGGTGATCTGGTCCGAGTCGGTCGTGCCTACCAATCATAGGATCATAGATACCATCTAGGACCCATACGCGATATCCATAAAATGTGTAACGGAAGCCAATCTATTAACATGTTGAAGCATTTACATTCATACCCATAGTCATAAAAGTCCAATTATAAAAATTCATATATTTCAATCGGATCATTACAATAAAACTACTTCTTCCAGGTAACTCCAAAGTACGCTTTCGAGTCCTTAGAATCCTTCAGACGGAGCTCTAGTCACTCCATCTCATCAGGCACGAGCTCTATAGTTTTATTTAGAGGGAAAAAAACAGAAAGCAGTGAGCCGGAGCTCAACAAGGCACATACAGATCTTCTGTAAAGCGTTTATACTGCAAGGCGAATACAAAACATATGCAACATAAATATTATGAAATAACAGTTGATCAGATCATGGCAAATACATAACACAAAGAAGTTAGGGAAGCCAGAGCAGTCAAATTCTAAAAATCGGGACAGAAAATAGAGTCGGTCTTATAAAATTTCTCCTCTTTCATTTTTATTGACAAGGGACATCACTAGTGGAGAGGACAATAATCGGGGATAGATTGTGCACATCTCCTTACAAACACTGCAATACCATATTGTACAAATCCCCGAGGACGGCTCTTACTTTCTTCTTGTACAAAGCCCCGAGAACGACTCTCATTTTCTCCTTGTACAAAGCCCCAAGGATGGCTTCATTTTGTTATCCCCAATTACCCCCATAATGTTCTAAGGCATGCCGGAGAACTTTATCTTCCTGTGCTAAAGTCTGATCTTATTTATCTTGTCATAAGGCCGGTTTACTTTTTCTTTAGTTCACATTCCGGACGGCACAAAACTTTCGATTGTCATATTACAAAGCCGATTTTAAATTCATTTTTCTTATTTCGGTCAAGTATAAAGACTTTTAGTTGATATGAAACTAGTTTAATTCTTCATTTTTATACAATTCAAGTCAAATTATAAGTTGAGTAGAAAACGGAAAGTAGAAAGTAGTAAGCATGAATTAACCATGAAATCAAAATTATATTTTCAGTCCGATCGTTAGGCAAGCATGACGTCAGAGATGCAGCTTATCAACCAGTAATTAGAAACGGCAGGTCTGATATACTATGTGCTGAAATATTTAATTCTGAAAAGAACACTTGTAATTTTTTTCTTAAGGTCGGGACTTGAAAATAGAAGTAAAATATGAGTTTAAAAAGGAAGGGTACACTTGCCTGACTGTTGACTATTTGGGCTGGTCACTTCCTTGTGGTAACCAAACAAATTGGTTTGTCATCAAAAGATTTGTGAAGAATAAATTCGGAGAACTGATTTCGATCAACGGGACGTTGACCGAAGGAGAACAGTGGACGGTCAATGGAGATTGACAGGCGGATGGCCAACTGTAGATTTCGGTCAACAAGAGATTAACCGTCTTAGGGTTACAGGAGTACTGTTAGATGGCGGACGGGCAACAGAAGATGGTCAACAGGGAGGTTGACCAGGTGGCAGTAGAAGACAGTCAACGGAGGTTGATCGGATGAATGTTGAAGACGGTCAATGAAAAGTTGACCGACTGTGTAATGGGCCTAGGAGACTATGAAAAGTGGCAGCTCGCAGTGGACAGATATCTTTTCAGAATTGGTCGACAGGCTGACAGTTGGATTGTAGAGCACATGTCTGCACAGTGTAGAGCATGTACCGTCTTGCAGAGCATGGGCCTGCAGAAAGTTCAGGAACTAGTGAAGATGTGGCACCAATTATCTGCAAGATAACTAGCTGGGTAGATGGGATTAGGTGGAGCCAGGACGTTTATGTATGAGTACCAGGAGCTTCAGCCAATGAGTGGTATATGGAAAACCACCAAGTATGTGGGTGTATGAAGACACCCAGGGTGCGGGTTGCAACGGGTTGGTGTAAGAGAAAACATCAAGGGCACTGTGCGCCAGCCGCATGAGTGCGGGGGTGAAACAGTCGTCGCTGTTTCACCAACACTTGTAAAATATAAAAGTAGAAAGCACTACAGTGAGGAGAGAAAGAGTGGAAGAAAGAGAGAGCAGTGACTGAAATACAAAGAGTAAGGCTTTGTATTCTCGTGCTTTGTTCTTCGTTTTTGCCTCTAGGGCTTGTCTAGTCAGGGTGGTTGCTATATTTTGTCTCTGGGTTTTTGTAACCATTTTACATAATGAATTTAGTAGTGAATTTTGTGTTCCGTGATTTTTTTCCTTAGTTAAGAAGGAGTTTCCACGTAAAAAAATTACCTTTCATCTCGTGTTTATTGTTTCTACTATATGGTGGCTGACGATGATGGGGGTTTGGGTATTCTGCTACTACCGGATCGAGCGGATCAGGGTGTCGATCCCCAACATTGACCGTCCATTCCGACTAACTTGAAACTTTTTCTCCTTCTTCACTCCTTACCCTTCTTCCTTGTCAAAATTTTCACACCTGTCCCTCAACTTGAGCTCAGTGTATAAAGAGGAGGGATTATGTGGAGTAAGTGGGGTAGGTTACCTACTTAGTACTTTTCTTCAGAGGTTAGGTGGGAGTGATTGAGGTAAGTTACCTACTTGGTACTTTCATCTAAAATGTTAACGAGATAGTTCACTTGCTCTGATTAGATTTGGATCTAGATGGGATTTAACCGTCTAAACGACAAAGTTGGCCCTTACCTTTAGTTTGCCCTTAATTTATCTTGGTTAATATTTCTGAATTCGATAGTCTGGTTAACATTAGTCGACCA
The DNA here is from genome assembly GCA_025585075.1 of Nepenthes mirabilis. NCBI lineage: Eukaryota > Viridiplantae > Streptophyta > Magnoliopsida > Caryophyllales > Nepenthaceae > Nepenthes > Nepenthes mirabilis. The sequence goes on along the minus strand of JAODPA010032820.1, from coordinate 5,855 downwards.
ACCTTTCCATTAGTCAACTTTTTCGGTCAACCATTCTTACTCTAATCTAGTCAAACTTTTACTCAAATCTGGCTAACGTTTTTTTTTCTTATTTAAGATCGATCAATATTTCTAAAAATTGGTCAACCCTTCGGTCAACCTTCCGATCAATATCTTGATGCCGGTTAACGTCTTGACACCGGTTAACCTTCCGATCAACATCTTGACACCGGTCAACGTCTTAACATCGGCCAATATTTTGACGAACTTCAATATTTCGACGTCGGTCAATATTTTAACGCCGGTCAATATCATGACACCGGTCAACATTTTGATTACCATTATTTTCGGTCTTCCAGTGGTATAAGGCCACTCCGGTTTAAGTCAAAATTAAAACATTTCGATTTTTAAGTAGCAATATTTTACTTTGATTTTGGGACCTCACATTTTAAGAGGTTAAATCAAACTTCGAAATGTAAAACCTTAGGAGACTTTATCAGTATGAGTGCTACAACACCCTCTCACGATAATGAGCACCATCTCAAATACGGTTAACGGACTTGGGTCCAACAAAGTCCGACAACAATGGCAACTTTGCCTAGCTGGCAAATGAAGAATGTGATGAACAAAAGTTCAATACAAGCAAAAACAACATCGGCAACAATGACCAAAAAATTTACCTGATCCATTAAATATATGAGTATTCACAAAATGGAAAGTTGTGCTTAATATATAGAGACAACAATCGCATTGCCTGTTGCCCAAGCATGAATGCCTCAACTATCCTAATGACAAGAACCGGGCGGAGACCTAAGGGACGGACCCCCATCTGGGCTCGAGAAATTCCTTATTTCAGAATATAAAAAAATCCTAGAATTCCTCAAATCAAGGTAGACTAAAGGAAAGTCGGGAGCCACCAAGGAAAGAATCCGCTTGTAGAGAGAGAATCCGTTGTGAAATCTATCATCCAAGGTGGCTTTAACCTCTTCTCCTTCAATTCTCCATCAAGTCGACCACATTTATCCTGAGGATTGAAATTCAAGCTGACATCCAAAATAGAACAATGTTCAGTCTCTTGGAGTTTTATCCTCGAGTAAAGCGATCTGATCCATGGGTACAACTTTTTCATCTTATAGTTCTTGAGATCTCACCAACCACTCAGACAACTCTCTATTTAAGTAAATAGCTCGATCTCGGATCTGCTCAGCCTCAACAATGGTAACTTCAAGTCGAATCTCCATCTCTTTGAGTATAGCGGGGTTGATATACATTCAGGATAGGCAAGAAATCTCAGTATTGCATTTGTATAGCCCATTCTTGATCAAACGTACTAAGTTCTACCACTGCCAAGTAGAGCAATGTGATTAGCTGGATATAATAACGACAAACAAAATGCTTAGAGACAGAGTATTATATAAGCAATACTTCACTAGCAAAAGGTTCCTCCTGAAAAGAGGGACTTGGAGAATAACCAAACATTGGTGGAGTCGTCCAACATAAAAGGGGCAAAACACGATGTTGGTGGTAAACCTCAAACACAGGAGGAGACGAAAAAGCATCCAAGTTCTTTGGACACCCAAATTGTAGGGTATCAACTCAAGGGACCTCTCCAATTCCTAGAACCTCGAGTGAAAAATGACGAGACCCGGGAAACCCCATCGAGGTTTCTGGGGTGGCAACAAGCAAAGCTTCTGCCGTTCCTTCATTATTATTCAGTTCTACAACTAAAGCAACCAAAGGTGTGGAAACAGGCTTGTTAGCTGACGAGCTAACAAAAACAGGGACCTCATATTTAGCTATAGATGAAATATCAATTAGATCATTCAAATCATTGATAATGGGGTCATTCATTTTAAAAATAATGGGAAGTGAAGCTTTGCCACCCTCAATGATTTCGGACAACTCGGCTAAGAGGTGATAGGATCTAGCTTATGAGACGATTCACCAGCCTCTAACGTGGTTATCTTATAACTGGCCTCATTAACCATTCTATCATAATTATCAAAGGAAGACGGATAAGGAGAACTAGGAGTTTGAGAATTTGTCTCTCTAGCCACTGTTTCTGGAGAATCTTGAATGAAATGCCTCCCAGATTTTCTCTTAAACTTGTGGGAAGGTATGTTGGTAATGGCTTCACCACTAACCCTAGCCTCTCTGTTGACCTCAGCGAGCGCTTGCTGAGTTAAAAAACTATTCGTATTCTGAAGCGAGATGGCATTTTCTACTATCAATTCCATTAACAGTTCATCCATAAAAGTCTTGTTCTCTAATACATCATTGGAATAGGCAGAATTAACGAATTACTAGTAATTGCAAAGAGTCCAATCGAATGGGACTGCGATAAAAAAAATTGCTCCTTCCAACCTTTTTTGAATTTGGATTCCCACAACTTATTTTATACTTCTTTCAGATAGTAAACAAAATACGGTCGCTCTCTTACTTAAAGCAGAAAACAACTTTGACAGCCCTAACATCAAGATGAACTTCCTAGTGGTGAAGGAAAATGTACAAAGAGACTAAATACCTGATAGCATTGGGGTGGAGACGCGCTATGGGAATTTTTAGAGCTTCCAAAATCTCATATAATTCCATTGCAAAAGAAATACGGAGTCCCTCCTTTAAATGGGTTTCAGAAATGGCGATGAAGCAAAGCCTCAAAGAACATGCCCTCTTGGAAGGTGAAGGAGTCTAGAAAGAAATAGCAATAAAAATATTAAATTTATCATAAATATCTAGCATATTCTTGATCATGAGGCTGGATGAAATCTCAACAATTCTCTTGGAGGCTGCTTGGAGATCCATAAGAACAAGGTTAAATGGAAAGTAAATTAGAGTTGAAAGAAGTTGAATATGAAGAGATGTTGAAGTGAAGGAGTGCCAAAATTTAAATTGGCAAAGACTCCAACCCAAAAACGACATAACCAGGAAATTCCAAGGGCCACATCGTTATAATGGCTGAAGAACGTGCTATTGCAAGAAGGCACTGCAGCACTTCCATCTCACTGAACCAACCATAATGACCTTATGTGAGTCTTCCCAAGGCAATAGACTGTCATAGGCGGCTCTGTCACTTGAATAATTACAATTCAATGATTTGACCTTAATTAAAGTTGACTCAGTTAATTCACTAATACTCAAATCTCACACTTATTCGAATTAAATTATTACATGCCAAATTATTAGAAGTACGAATTGTCAGGGATTTGAGTTATCAGATATTCAAAACTTAAGTAATAAAAAACGGTAGTTAAGCACATGGTCGGTACTCAACTCGAGATCAACTGTTCAGAAAATACAAACATATTAAAGCCATGCAAAGGAAACGAATTATCATTCGGATAGTTCTAGCCATTGAATTCTTTTACGATGTACAAACTTAGAACAATAAAAATATAGCTCAAGCAAAATGAAAAAAGACACAGGATGATCCGGACAAAAAGAACTCCTTTCCAAGAACTTCAAAAACACTGTGGACGAAGGAAAAGAAAGAATCGAACATTTGCCCATGCCCGCAACAGTCGCTCGAATCACTTCAAGAGTGAACATAAGGCCAAGGGCCTTATTATAATGATAACGCTGGACTTGAGGAATGGACGTAAAAGAGGAAAATTAAGATAATTTTCTCCATAACCAAGACGGTCTTTAAGTGCTTCCTTAGGCTTTGGTTACAAAATCTAGAAGAAATTCTCCTTCGACTCCAGCGTCGACTACTCATAACAGTAAATATATCATGTTGGCTAAGAATAGTTATACAATCGAGTAAAGAAAATAAACCCCCCCATGGTACAAACTAAAGAAAACTCCCTAATTTATAACCGAAATAAAGATCCTGTTAGCTACCAGTTCAAAAAAGACATCGAATCACAGTCATTAAGGATAGAGAATCAAATCTTGCCAAATGAGATCCTTCGTATTTAGAATATTTGCGGCAGAGATGGGTGACGTACATTATTTTTAACTGAAAATCCGGTAGAGTTTTGACTATAATACGGACGTCGGAGTAATATAGGACCTGTACAATATCCTTTATAATAATAAAAATCCATTTAAATCAACTCAAACACATCTAGAAAATCACAACAGACCACACATGATTCAAATATCCACATCAAATGTGGCTCCAACGTGTGTATTTGAACACAACCGGGTAGAGAAAGATGCCGCTAGGTACTTGAAATAAATCATCAAAATCCTGCAGAAGCACATACTATCACCTATATACAGCCGAAACTACTATATCATACTACTATCCTTACATACAATATACATCATTAAATCCATCCAATCACAAAATGTAAATCATTCGAATAGATCTTCTAATTCGAAGCCAAGCCCACTTCTAATCACTACTTTGCCTTGTCAAGCCTAAGGGCCTGCTCATTTGGAAGAAAGAAAGTAGAAAGGTTGAGCCAAAAGCTCAACAAATATAATATAATCAAAGACAATAGCAACATATGCGAAATAAATTTTAAAAAAGGATATATAAGCATAATGAGAGTTCGTAAATATAGAACATGATCGAATGTGTTTTCGGAGTACAAATAACTTCTTACATTTTTTATTTCTTTCTTTAGAATGCAAAACCTGCATAATTACTCATCTTTACGGATTAGGGCTAATAGACTTTACCAATTAAATTTGTGGAAGAACGAGGAAAGAAATGTATTTGTTTCTACACATTTTAAAGCTATAACCTCCTATTTAAGATACAAAGGCATGCCATCTACATATAATTCCTGTAGATGGGGCCTTATCACATATGATACCATATTCCCCGTGGCCCAGTGGCAATCATCGTACTTTTACAGTAATATCCTAAAGCATGCCAATGAATATTATCCGCTACAATATATAACCAATATAATCCTTAACTTCCACCGTAATATCAATGGCATACCAAAGAATACTATCATTTAAAATATAAATCTGTAGTCTTGATTTCATTATTCTTATTCTTTTAGAAAAAGTCCATTAAATTTCTTTCACAAAGTTCTCCTCTCAAATTGTGGCATGTCCTTCTTATACTTTACACATTTCTATATTTATTATGGGTTTAAATTTTTATATGACTTCAAACATATACATAATTGAATATGATACTTTAGCATAATTAGAAATTCCTTATCAGAATAGGCCAAACACGACTTTAGAGCTTCCAGACGAATAATTCTTCACAAATGGTTAACAATAATATTTTTCAAAATATACAATTAAGTATATAAATTATACATAATTTAGATGTTAATTAAATAAAATAAAATCATACAAAAATACCAAAGTGGCTAGGTGAACAATGCCCACGCAGGTATAAGGGTCTGTATGTACAAATTCAAATATCAAATTGATAAATTAACATGTTCATGAAACGGGTAATAATATTCTATAGCCAATTTATACAAAAATCTTAAATTAATCGGTGAAAATGGTCCAGGTTGCGGGATTTGGGTTTCTTGTCCGAAAACTTATCAAAACTATGAAATCGGACGTAAAATTCACATATATGCGTGTCCATGTTATGGGAAACAATTATCTAAGGCCAAATCATGTATAAATTCCCAAATAATGGGTGAAAACGGTACGGACACGGGTTAAAATTTTTTGGTGCGAAAATCCGCATAAAACTCACAAATTATATACGAAATCAATATATATATATGCTCAAATCATGGGTTACATGAAATAAAAATATAGATGGATATCGAGACAAAAATACCCGAATGGGATCGAATGAAAATCGAAAAAAAAAGAAGAAAAAGATATGAGTGCACTATTTCTATTCGATCTATCATTTCTCCAACTAACTTGAAATTGAAATCGGACATAGGGACCTTGGTTCCCTTCCTTCTCTCTCTACCCGTGGTACTCTCTCTCTCTCC
>JAODPA010032809.1:0-12386 GCA_025585075.1 Nepenthes mirabilis | reverse complement strand
GTGCGGCTTTGGTAGGATAGTGCGCCTGATTACCGTCCAACTGGTGCTCGAGCACCAGTTAGGGTATTCAAGCACACACGGGTTTGATTTTGGCCATTTTTCCAGACGCTTCTGAGATAGAGAGAGAGAGAGCGACGAATAAGAGAGAGAAAGGAGGAGATGAAGGCCCACGAGTCCGAATCCATCTGAGAGCCAGTTATAAAGGTGATAAATCGGGACGAGGCAAGTGTACTCATACCCTCCTCTTTCATTTTCTTACACTTTTCTCTTATTTTTCTCGGGCATCCTCATTTCGATACAGGTTAGGTTTATATTTTATGATTCTCAAAACCTAATCATGCATATATGTTAATTTGGAGTCCAAATTTGTAGATTAGGCAAGATTTCGGACAATGTAAACCCTAACCCACAACCCTGAGCATGAAACCCATGGATTTTTGGGGCTTTAGGTTAATTTGGGATTAGACAATGGTTACCAATGACTTGGGCATGTAGTTTTTTCAATTGGGTATCCGAATTTGTGGTTTGAGGTGAAAATTCGTTCACGGAGCCTCTAACCCGCGCCCGGACATCGTTTAAACTTCAATTTGGGGTTTAATATATAAATTGACTTTGGATTATAATTACTTATACCTTGGGTTCGATAATTTACCCGTTGGATGTCTGAAATTTTGAGAATTAATCAATATATGTATTCTATGCGTTATTCACGGGTACTGTTCACCCAAGGATTCCGAATGATATTTTGTATAATTTTTTATATTTAATTACTAATCAAATGATACGTATGTTTGCACAAGTCCAATTGAATAATATGAAAGCTCCGATATATGCATTTATAAAAAAATAAAAAAAATTCGCGTCTGAAAGCTCTCAAAGTTAATTTGCTTTTCAATGGTAAGAATTCTAAACATTCTCTTTACATATGGTATTTGTGCATAAGTTAAGTCGTAAAAAGACTGAAATTTGTAAGTAAGACAATAAGAACATGAATAATTGGGGGGAATTCCACGTTGGAAATTTCATGAATCTGATCTCCCAAATTGAGATATCTGTGAAAGGAATCCGATAGAATTTGATCTCCCAGATAGAGATATCTGTGAAAAAAATCTGATAGAACTTCCTTCAAAAGAATCAGTAATCATGAAATTAGGATTTACATTCATATTTCTGATGGGTAATGCCCCCAGATGTGTCACTAGTGTGATAGTAGAAGCTCAAGGGAATTATTCTGGCTGCTTATTGTAGCGGGTGATCCAGGGACATGCCTTATGACATTACAGTGGTAATCAAGAATGACTCCATCCATAGAGTGATACGTGGTCTGCTCTTCCTTGAGGCGTTAAAATCTGGAGGATAAAAACCTGAGTTTAACATGCTTTCGAGAGGTATTATTGTAACTAATCCCGCTAGAAGGGATACTACTGTTTTATTTCTTGCCTCTAATTGTGTGCGAAATACAATCTATCGTCGATTATTCGCTCCCTTTGGCTAGTAGGATCCAGTAGCTCAGGTTTGCAAAGATAAATAATTATGCTTATATTACGTCCTAAAGAAAATAAGAATGAAAGAAGTAAAATACACTACAAGCATGTCAATTTAGTTCTGTTTATGTATTTTTTCTGATCATATATCTTTTTCCTATTTAATTTTATTATTATTATTTAGCGGCTTATTATGATATACTTGTTGAATTGTTAGTTCACTCTTAACTTTTCTTGTTTCTAGATGAGAGCTATGAGCTGATATCTGATTAGTTAAAGTAAGGCGGGAGATAAGTTAAAGAGATCAGTTATACTCTGAGGACTTGTAGTTTTGTTTATGTTTAATATAATAGAATGAAAATAGTTAAGTTAGATTTATATTGTTTAATGGAATGTGGCATGATATGTTATGTATTATTGTAGAATTTGTTATGCTTCCGCAGGTGATTGATGTATCTAGTTTTACTTCCACTGTTGCTTAATTATGGATTTATTTAAACTTAGATGGTATCTCTATTTAGATCCAATATGGTAATTGTGACAGAACGGATCCTAATTCTCATAGGACTCTCCGTCAGATAGATATAGAATAAAATCTATATATTTTCATTAGTGATTTCTGTAGAAATTTTTGCAGAGTTCTATCTAAAATTAGACGAAAATTCAAATATATAACTTATATATTATAACCTATACAAGCAAATAACTATTCGAATACCACATTTCAACCTAAAACACACATACACAGAACTCCCAATTTGTCATTACCATCCATGGCTCAAATATAATCCGATCCACTAAATCAGAAATATATAGGAAATGCCATTTAGGACCTATACAGATCTAGAAAACATATTACAGAAATATCTATATCCTTAATAGAAACCTACAAAAGTATAAATATAGTTCTAACAGTTTATAGAATATGTTATAATTATTTATACATAATTTTCTTTACAGAACTCTATGGGACATGCAGAACTATCACATCTTCCAAAATACTTCAAGATAAATCTTAGAGACTTCACCGAGGCTCTAGGATCTTCCTTGCTAATCTCTAACTACGCCTGATCATCTAGTATCGTCTCTATAGCCTTATCTGGAGGAAAAAAATAGTAAAATAGTGAGTCAATACCCAACAAGGTACATGCAAGCATGTAATAAAACTTTCATACAGATTAGTATGTAGTAAAATAGGTACAGATGCATATTAAATTATAAATACTCTAAAGCAGTGATTTACAGAAACTATACATGGTGCAGAAGGTTATAGAATTGCTAGGAAATAGAAACACTCAAGTTTTAAAAATTAGAAATCAGTGTAATTATACTTCATTAATAATAAATCGGTAAGACTGGTTTCAGAAAGTAGAAATCGGTCTCAACTCTATAAATTATAGAAAATTCCTTTTCTATCAGTAAAGGATCCAACCAGTAGACCCTACTAGCAAACGGGGTGAATAATTGAGAATAGATTGTGTTTGCACACAATCAAAGCCAGTAACAGTCATCCTGTCTCGTGAGACATCCATTCTCGCGGGATTCAGTATAGTACGACAGTCGGTAACAGTAAACTACCATCTAGGTTAATACCCTGAGGAAGGACAGACCACATATAACTCTATAGATAGAGTTATCTTCGATTACCACTATAACATTCTAAGGCATAGCGGAGAACCTAACATGACGATATATCAATCCCGGGTCTTAATTAACAGTATCAGAAATATTTTTTTTCTTATTTCTTAACTAAAAATCCTTTTCACTTTTAGAAATCAGTCAGAGTTTCACAATAACTCTTCTATTAGTTTTATGATATACAGTAACAGTTTATAATCCTTCAATTTCACTTCAAAATATACAAAAAGAGTTTATAATCCTTCAGTTTTGATTCAGAATATATAAAAATAGTTTGAAACCCTTCAATTTTGCTTCAGAAATCTCCAAAAATTTAACAGTATAATTTTGTGTAAATTTTTCAAATATAAATCACATTAGTGATATTATCACGTTATAAATTAACTTTTATATAACCGAAATTATGAAAAATAAAGTATCAAATCTTCAATTTTCGTACCTAGGGTTTCGCCAAAATATTCGAATGGTAAACAAATACCAAACACAAGTATTTTCATGAAATTAGAGATACATTTAGCAGTATATACAAGTAAACACAAAATTTGTCTGATTAATTAGAAGAAATAGACATTATTTATAGTAAATATGCAGAACCATGGATTTAAAGCATAAATACCATTTTTGAGATACAGAAAAATTATAAAAATAGAAAATAGCATCTGAGGTACATTTGCTTGAGGTGGATCTACAGTTACCGTGACTCTGATTGGATTAGGACGGGTGATTTTCCCGTTTCCTTTCTCTTCCCTCTACTTCCTCTCTTCTCTCCATCGTTCTCTACTCGTTGTTGCTTAAAATAGAGCCCCAAAACCCCAAATCCCAATTAAAACACAAAGGAAAAAGAGAACACATGAGCTGGCCCGTAACCAGCGCTCGAGCGCCAACCGGGCGCACTTTGAGCACCCGATTCTGCTAAATCCGCTCGGGTGGTGCCTCGAGTGCCACTCGAGCGGTGCATTCTACTAATCGGGCCCCAGTGGCGCCTCAGGCACCACTCGGGCGCTGATGCCCTAGGGGCTTAATCCACCTCAAAACCGAATTCGTCTTATGTTTTTCCTTAATTCGTTTACCTCAAACACATTTATATCAATTTAATAACTAGAAATTATCATGTTTTTAGGATCGAAACCTCGTATTCTCTCCCACTTATAGAATTTTTGTCCTCAAACTTTGACGATCCTCGAATTTTATTATTGAGAGACCTTTCTAATGTCTCCAAATTATTTTCAGATTCAGACAATTATCCTAGAAAACCATAAATATCATAATTGCCTTGATTCTCCGTATTTGACGTATCCTTTCAAGACCCAAATTCATTAAGTCCGATGGTAAATCTATTTCGTTAACCATTTTTCTAACCTTAATTTTGAACCTTAATCAAGCAAAATGCCTTATTTTGTTTCATATTAATCCTCGGAATCGAATTTCTTCTTTGAATATTAGCTTAAACCTTAATACATAGACAAATTCATCATTCTTCTGCTATGCACTCTGATCGATCCTTTAGTTTTGAATGGCTCGATTATAACTTATTGTCGCTATCACAACCTAGCATCACAATTCCTTTGCATAGCTCAGTCAAAATCCCAACATAAATTTTCAAGCCACAATTAATCTTCGAGAGCGGGATACTTTTTATTCTCACCAATTTATTGGTATGTCCTCAATTCGACATTTCTATAAGACACATAATCCATTCTGAATACCCAACTTATACGGTAGTCTTGATTAAAACTGATTCTAAAACACCTATACCGTAGAAATAATCCTCATAAATCCTTAATTCACCACAAAATAGTTACCATAGGTTCGATATAATTTCAGATCATTACCCAAAATCTCAAGTCTTTGACAATTAACAGCCTCAAAATCTCAAAGTCCTAATGCTAAGGAATCTTAGATCTCGTTAGCACACCGATGAGCCAGCTAGTTCAACCCGAACACATCACCTGTAATCTCCATGGGTGGACCATTTTGATTGCCCTAAAACAAGACCCTAGCATTTCTTGCTTCCAACTTCATAACTTCCATATTTCAGACACAATCTGCTTCTCAACTTAGGAATGCAATACCCTATTATTCTAAGCGATTGAGCCTACCCATAGGTTCACTATCAGTATTAAAGCTATAGATCCTTAACATTCTCGATCAGTACTGATATTCGTCCCTCCCTGAAGAAACCGAAGTTCATCTATATAAACCTTAAATAGGTCTATTTGCTTACAAAATTCCAAGGTCGACTTTAGTCATAATATAACCACAAATTCTCCCAGGATAAGGCTATCACCCAAAACCGTGTCCACAATTTCTTAAATAGAGACTTCCAATTGCTGATTTTAATCAATGGAAGAAAAATCTCTTAACAAGGAATTCCTCTTTCGCTTAACCCAGGGCATCGATACGCAAGTGATGTGTAAAAGCATAATTCTGAAATTTCCTTAACAATATCATGATATATCATTATAATCCTTAAACAGATTCACTTTCTTGTGATCTCTTAAGGTTGTCTTTTCGTCATAACATAACTACTTGTAATCCTTGAGATTATTAGATTAGAATTATCTCCAAAATAATCCTACAATTCTCAAGTGGGGACTTCTGATATCAACTATCAATCTTGACATTCACCTTCCCCCAAAAGATGCCGAGATTTTCTATTTTATAGTTCCTAAACTTTTAGATTTGCAGAGCATTAATCACCTCCAAAGTAGTATTCGTAATTCCTCCAAGTAAGGCCTCATCGCAAAACTCCACTCATGGCTAAACAATCTCAATTTATATGCTCCTCCCCACTTGACTTGAGGATAATTACCGAGTGATATAGAAATAACAACGTTCCAAACTCTCTCAAGGGTATTATCTATAAATCCTCAAGGTAAAAACCTTATCACGAAATTTTAATTACGGATGAAACAATTTCAAACCGCGGACTTCTTCCCCACTTTGCTTGTGGGTGATTACTTACTTATGCAGAACAATAAAATTTCAATCCCTCTTATGGGCATTACTGCCTTCATTAACTTACTCAACTCATTAATCCATCCTACTTTTCTGAGGTCTCAAAGCATCCTCAACAGCGCTTAACTGATACCCTTCCAATTTCATACAATTCCTTAAGGTCTAGTTTACATTTTAGTTTTCCTCTAAACCCCTCATTAAAATAGATTGGCTTGGTCTTTCTCTCCAAATACATATGCTCCTCAAAACTTTCATAACTAGATTCTCAAACGGTCATTTACTGACTTCAAAAAGGGTGGTCCATTTTATAATTAGACTCAACATCTATTTCCTAATTCGATTAACCTTGCATCTCATTCAGAATGCATAACCTAATTGTAGGACATTATATCCTCTCGATATAAATTACACAAATATCCTCGAGTATCTTTTCAACACTAAAAGGATTCCCACCACTAAAAGATCAATTCCAGATCATCTGCTCCACTTATTCGCCATATCAATCAAATGAAACAAATATTCCTTCTTCCAATTGAATACTCATCTAACTACTTGTCACAAATCCCAGTTACCGACAAAATTTTAGCATTTAGCAACTTAGTATTTTATTGTCAAGTCAATTTATTCATTCCAGTCAGACCACTTAACTTTTCACAAGAATCTAACTAAGACCCAGGGGCCTCACCATTCGATTAACTTCAAATAAATTCACAGGGGTTCTCCTTTCAGGCTTTCATAACCATACTTGTTCTGATAATGGGACCAGTTCGTAGTGATCCTTCGCTTATCTTACGGATACCCCAATCTCAAAGATTCTCAATCATCGAATCATTAACTTCTGATTATTTCAAAACTCGCCAAATATCTTCATCGATGCTATTTGAATCCTCAATATCATTGCCAATCTCAGCACAACCTCAACCGCAACTTCATTTGCTGGTTGAAAAATAAGATAGGCAAATCTTCTCTTTAATAGTTTCCTTTAATTTTCATATCTACCTAATGACTTTTCAGATATGGCCTAATATGCTATCTACGTTTAGCACACACCTCATTACATAACTTGCAAGTATTGCCATATTAGTTCAATTACTTCTTGATATGTGAGCCTAATTACATTTCAGATTATGCCTTTCAAAATTATCAATTCTAGTGTGGCAATTTGCCATCCAAATCATCTTAATACTCCATCAAGATTAATTATTCATGAACCCAAATCGGACATCGAAATTTATAATTCCTTCAGACAAGGGTTGCTCCCCAGGGATTGACACCATTAAGTTTTATTCTGAAATTTAGAATACATATAAATGTATTTCCTAGTCATCATTAACTGGCCTCACTTTTTAGCCAGCCAAAACATTACATAAAGAAATGGGCTCTTTGTTGTGTATTTCTTTAACTGTAAGTATTTCTTTGCTGATTTTGCTAGGAATTAGGAGAGAGCAGCGTGCCTCTCAGTGAGCTTCTGGACCTCCTTCACGGTCTAAGGATGACTCATGTCAAGGATGACTCTTATCTTCTCGGAGTTCACCACGATACCCCACTAAGACACTATGAAATCTAGGAACTACTCGAAGGTCACTTTGAAAACGCATTTGGTAGGATTGAGTTTCATCCAGTGCTCCAAGAGGACCTCAAAGGTTTCGCTCAAGTCGCAAACGTGGTCGTCGATGACTTTACTTTTGATTAGCATGTCGTCTACATACACTTTCATGTTATGACTGATTTAGGCTTCAAACATCTTTTTTACTAACCACTGATATAGACTATGGTTACCCATGACTTGGGCATATAATTTTATCGGTTGGGTATCCGAATTTGTGGTTTTAGGTAAAAATTTGTTCGCGGAGCCCCTAATCTACGCCCGGATACAGTTTGAGTTTTGATTTGGGGTTTAATGTATAAATTGACTTGAGATTATAGTTACCTATGCTTTGGGTTTGATAATTTTTCCATTGGATGCCCAAAATTTTGAGAATTTATCGATACGTGTAATCTGTACACTGTTCATGGGTACTATCTACCCGAGAACTTTGGACGATATTTTACTTAATTTTCTCATGTTTAATCGCTAATTAAATAATATGTATGCCTTTATAAGTCTAATTGTATAATCTGGAAGTTTCAATATATATATTTGTTAAAGCAATCTGCATCTGAAAGCTCTCAAAGTCAATCTACTCTTCGATGGTAAGAATTCTTATTCTTCTCTATGATTACGCTATTCGAATATAAGTTAAGTTATGAAAAGACTTAAATCAGTGAGCAAGACAATAAGTATACGAACATTTGGAGAGAAATTTCACATTTAAAAATTTGATAGATTTGTTCTCCCAGATGGAGAAATTTCTGAAATAAATTTGATGAATCCTCTCTCAAAAGAATAAGAAATCATAAAATTAGGATCATGAATTCATGTTATGATGGGTAACATCCCTCGACATGCCACTTGTATGATAGTGGAGACTCAATGATTTGTCCTAGCCACATATTATAGCGTGTGATACTATTGACATACCTTAGAACGTTACGGTGGTAATCGAGGATAACTCTATTTTTGAATTTTGAATATGTGAGATTGTGGAGAAAGCCACAACTTCTATACGTTTAGCCTTTGATTGTGTGGGTTGAATATAATCTATCCTCGATTATTCACTCGCTTGCTTGATGGGTCTACTAGCCCAGGTCCGTAAAGATGAATAAGTATGTTTATCCTACGTCCTAAAGAAAATAAGAACAAAAGAAAAGAAGTAAATTATATTCAAAGTATATCTGATCAATTTCATGTTTATACATCTCATTCTACTTCTGCTTAACTTGTTTATATTGTTTACTACTTTTGAATATAATTACATTTATTGAGTTATTAGCTTACCCTTAATTCTTCTTTCTAAATAAGATTCACGAGTTGACACCTGATTAAATAGAGTAAGGAGAGGGGATCTTAGCTAAAGAAGACTTATCGAACTTCAAAGACCTAGAGTCTTAGAATACGATTGATGTATCAAAATGTAAATAGTCAAATTAGATTAATATTATGTATTAATTATGGCATAATTGTTTATTATTATGGATTATTGTTATGCTTTCGTAGATCGTTTATGGATTTAGTTCTACTTTTACATTTATTTAGATTTTGGATTCGTTTAGCCCTAGATGGCATCTCTCTTTTGATCCCATGTAGTAGTAGAGATACTGTATTAGAGTCATGGATGATATGACAATTGTGGATCCTATGTATGTGTTATGGTGGTTGAAAATTTTAAAATCTAGATATTTATGTACTTGTATAAGGTTATTTATACAGGTTGTATGTATGATTTTCGTCTACTTTTAAAGAAACTTTACTCAATTTTAAAAAAAATTATATTATTTAAACTATGGGCATTAGTTTTATGTGATTATTGACGGAAGTTATTAGAGAAAAATAACCCGTTTCGTCACACCTGGGGGGCGTTGCCCTTTGCTAGCTTGGTTGTTACCACATTGATAACCCTGATTGCCACTTGATTCCTTGGCTAGTCTTGTATATTTTCCTTGCCTTCCGTGGGATCCTATCTCAAATTTTGTAAGAACCTTATTTGGTGCCCCTGATAGATTATGTCTTCGACCTCCCTATGTAGAGTCTTATAGTCCCCAGTTCCATGACCCAGAGACCGGTGGTAGTGGTAGCATTTGGTCTTATCCTCTGCCTTTGGATTCTTCGTCACCTTGGGTCATTTTAAGAACTTCTTGTCTCAGATCTGTATCAGAATGTTGGTACACATGTTGGTAATGGGGGTCAGGTCCTGCTGTCAAAATTCTTTCAGGGACCTAGTTCAACCCATAGCCACTTGTGCGGTCCTCAGGAAAAGCAGTCATCCCTATTTCTTTTCTTCTAGTTTGTTGGCCTGTTCGGTGGCTGATCCACACATTTCGGGCATTTTGTTTCGTCAGTTTCCTTAGCCATAATGTAAGTCTGGGTGATCACCTCAACCTCCTAAAAAGTCTAAGGGTTTTGAGGGGCCAAGTGCTTGAAGAAGTCACCAAGCTCCAGGGTGGCAATGAAATCACTAAGATTCACCTAGTCAGTGAGCTCAGATATCCTGCGTGCCTTGGTGGTGAAGTGGGCCAGGAAGCCCTTCAGGATCTCTTCTCATCACTGCCAAACCGGGACTAAGTGCCACGATTACTTCACCTCCCTTCGGCTCAACATGAATTGGAATAGGAAGCAATCGGCAACCTCCACAAACATCCAGATAGAGTTCGGCTCGAGGCTGTAAAATCAAAGACGAGCATCCTCTTTGAGTGTTAAAGGGAAGAACTGGCACATGGTGGCCTTGCCTAGGCTCTGGAAGCTCAATAGCGTGCGAAAGTGATCCATTAGATCGATACTCCCATCATATGGCTCGAGGGCCGACATCTTGAACTTGTGGGGGAGCGGTTGTGCGTGAATCTCCATCGCAAAGGAGACTTCATCAGATCTACAATCCTTCCACCAACATCGCCCCTAAAGACCTGCTACCATATCTTTTTCATCTTCTCCTTCATGTGGGAGGTGGATGCAACCTCTTGGCGTCGATGAAGGTCCTCAGCTCCAAGTGGTTTGGAGAGGGGTGCGGGGCTGTACAGCTCCTAGCTTGTGGTAGATGTGTGCTACAGGAGGCTTCTCCTTGGATTGAGGGCCTTCAATCGCTATGGGAATAATGAGGGTTCCACCACTCAGGACTTTCTCTTATGCCTTGACATTCGGATGGCCCTTTAGTCCTGTCCGGGCCCTACTACTTGTGGCCTCCTAGGTCCCAGCGTCGTTGGGCCACGAGGTTCTTGTCGATCGGAGGTTCCGATCTTTAGCTCTTCTTTTTTGAAGTCGACACTTGTGTCGTGGAGGCGGAAGCCCCCGATTGTTGCACATCTAGACAGTTGCTAATCCTCTTGAGCATTTTGAATATGTTTTCCATTTGGACCGTGAGCGCACAAATGTCGGGCTCAGGTTGCTCACCCACATGGCTACCTGTAGAGGGGTTGTCACTTTGGGTGACAGTGTCCCTAGGCAGCACAATGGTCTGCATCCTTATATTGACTATGTTTGTTGTTATGAGTGTGGTGGTTGATGGTTTGACTTTTACATCGTTTTTACAGACGGTATCAATAATGCGTCCCAATATTCGAATTGTTGTACGGATTAGGAAGCCACTTGATCTTTCACTATGGGTCGAGTAGAAGTAGGTCCGATCTTCATCTCTATTAGCTTGAAACCTGTACACCACATACTATAAATAAGAGGTTAGGATATTAGTAGGAATCACTTTTCAGTTTGTCCTCTAATATTTAAGTTAGTAATTTTTCTCAGAAAAATAGAAAGATGTAAAGAGGATGTGAAAGAATACAATGATGTATCTATGAGAGGATTGTAAGATGCATCTATGAGCTTTTATAGTGCACTCGGCGGGAAGCGGCTTGAAGAGGTAGAGGACTGGGATCCTATGTGTTACAATCGATAAATGGCTCACTAAGATGCACTCGATAGAGAGTGGCTCTATAAGGAGGAGAAGGAGCTGTGTAGGAAAAGAGGGTTTGGTTCTCTCTAGGTTATTGTGCCTCGTTTGAGGGTAGCCTTTGCTTAGAATTGCTCTCCCCCTGCCCTATGAAGGGAGAGGAAACTTTTAGTGCTTTCGTAGAAAAAGCTTTGGCGCCAAGACTGGTGATAGGTATTCCGCTGAGATTCATCAGCCATTAGGCGTTGATGGGAGCCACCGTATTAGGTGCCATTTGTGGTGGTGACAACCGTGGTAGGTAGTGGCCGACAGGGGCCAGGCGGCTTCATGTGTGGGCTGGCTGGGCTATCATTGGTCAACGGGTACGATGGTTCCCCATGGTTGACCACAATTACTATTGCATAGAACCTATTTCATTGGTGTCTTTTGTGCTGATAAACTATTATTGTTGAGGTTGAGAGTGGACTTTATTATGATTGGTTGAGTCATAGAGGCTATTCCACGACCCTAGGCCGTTGCTCTTTCCTAGGCTTGTTAGCAGCAAATGGGTTGGTTAGATTGTTTTTGGGTCTTGCTTTGTGTCGGGCTTCGCTGGTTAGTGGGCTAGCTATCGAACCATCTCGCGTTATGATTGGACCGACCCGTACTGTAGCTAACCCCATCAATAGATATTGTTTTTTCCCCTCCTTTAAGCTGCGTCTGTTGGACAAAGTCCCCACACAAGTATTTTTTTAGGCAATTATTATGGAGAAAGAAAAAAAATAGAACTAATTGTAAAATAATAAATTTCCCTTACCATTTATTATAAAAAAATAGTGATTTTTTC
>JAODPA010032798.1:0-12386 GCA_025585075.1 Nepenthes mirabilis | reverse complement strand
ATATGACAGTACCGGCCTTAGATTGTGTGGAGTGAACACAATCTATCCTCGATTATTCGCTCCCTCAACTAGTAGGGTATACTGGCAGGGTCTGTACCGATATGATATGAAGTAATGTTACTATTTTACTGATATGTTATGTTACCGTACCGACTTCCGAATGTGAAGTACCGATTACTGGATATGAAAGATCGTCTACCGATATGATATGTACTGTTTATCGTTTATCATACCGATACCGATACGTTCTGTTACTGTTTACCATTACTGTGTCAATTACCGATTTTGAAATATAGTATTGTCAAGGTATGTTTTCTTTATTTTCTTGAACTGCATTCTGGTTCACCGTTCTATTTGTGCATAATTACCTGATCATTCCGCATCATCGTTTACTACCCATATGCATGTACCTTGTTGAGTCTCGGCTCACTGTTTTATATTTTTCCCTACAGATGAAGCTTTAGAGTTTGTGCCTGACGAGTTGGAGTGATTAGACCTTGTCTGCAGGATTAAAGACCTTGGAAGTTTATTTTGGAGATATACTATTGTAATGACTTGTTGGACTTTTATAGTTAAACATTTTGGTTATGTACTCAGGAATGAACATTTTGGAATGAATATGAATGCTTTCACAAGTGTCAGTATAACTTCCGCTTGCTTATTATGGTTAAAAGTATATGGGTTCTAGATGGCATCTGTGATCCTGTGCTGCACACAATCGATTGAGTTAGGCTTTCAATTGTGTCAGGACTGACGAAATCAAAAAAAAAATCTGTTCCGTCACAATTGGTATCAGAGAATTGAGATGCCTAAGGAACTAACCGATCGAAAAGCGGAAGCATAAGTTTGAGTCTCCGAATAGAATTCTAGTAGGAATAGGTAGAGGAAGTTAAGGCAGTTGGGACCTTATGAGATTGGTTCTTAGGCTTGTTAAAAAAATTTCTTAAAGTTATTGAATACTTCCTTCTCAGCCATTGGATCCTTGTCCTTATATACATGTGTTTGCCTTGATTATAGGATGGCAAGTAGAAGAGGTAGGAGAAGTTGTCATGGTGGCGTTAACACGCCTTATGATAGAGAGGTGGCCAACATCAACTTACTGGAAAGGATGATTAACGTCGTAGAGTCCGTCAAGCAAAAGCATATGGCTCCGACGCCCGAGCCAGCCCCAGCACCCCCTGGACCTACAACTTATGATAGGTTCACAGCTGAAAGAGCACCGGGCTTCCTAGGAAAGCCTGATCCGGCTGAGGCGGACGTATGGATGAAAAGAATGAAGAAGATATTTGAGGTGCTTGGCTGTACTGACCAAGAAAAGGTCAAATTTGCTGCGTATAAATTGGAGGGTGAAGCGGACAGCTGGTGGGACATGCAGAAGCGGGCAATGGGAATGCCTAATGAAGCTTTCACCTGGGAGATGTTTGAGGAGGCATTTCTGGAAAAGTATTTTCCATCCAGTCTCCGAGATCAGAAAGAGTAAGAGTTTATGAGGCCGAGACAAGGGAGCATGACCGTCAAAGAATATGATGCCAAGTTCACGGAGTTGTCTCGCTTTGCACCATTTTATGTGGAGGATAAACAGAGGAAAGCTAAAAAGTTCCTCCAAGGGCTACGAGATGATATTAGGAAGTTGTTGTCTGTTCTAAAGTTCGAGACTTACGCCAAGATCCTGGATAGAGCGGCAATCTACGAGAAGGAGAAGGAAACAGAAAGGTTCTATGCAAAGAGAACCGTCAGCCGAGCGGGAGTAAGTACCGGATTAGCGGTAATGTCTTCTAGACCATCCAAGAAGACCAGGGAGGCTAACAAAGGAAAGAGTATGGTGGCTCAGTCAGTAACCGGAACCAGGGCGTCGGCTGAAGACTGTACCTTCTGTGGAAGGAAGCATCCGGGGCAAGAATGCCGTAGAATGACGGGACCGTGTTTTAGATGTGGGCAGCAAGGCCATCTTTTCAAGGACTGCCCACTACCTCCAAGGATGGAAGGAAAGAAGCCTACTGTCTCGGCAAAGGCCTTCGCAGTGGCTGTTTAGGATCCGGAGGCCTCTTCGAATGTTGTGGAAGGTACCCTCTCTATTTGTGGAGTTTCTGCATCCATATTATTTGACTCGGGGTCTACCCATTCCTTCGTTTCTCCAAAATTTGCATGCTATATCATATCTGCCCCATGTGTTTTGGATTGTGAATTATCTGTGTGTACTCCCACCGGCTCATCTGTAGTTACTGATGTGATGTATCCGGGATGTGTGGTTGAGGTGAATGGGAATCATTTAGTTGTAGATTGGTATTGTTAGACATGGGTGATTTTGATGTGATCCTAGGGATGGACTGGCTGGCGAAATACTATGCTAGTATCGACTGTTTTCTGAAGCGGGTTTGTTTTGACATTCCCGGAATGGAGCCCTTTTTCTTTCAAGGCACTAAGAAAGAGGGGGTGCCCATGTTGATCTCTGCTGTACATGCTAAACATTTGATGATTAGTGGATGTAGAGCTTATTTAGCATATGCCTGCACTACTGTAAGTCATAGTGTACCGGCTAAGGACATCTCGATTGTTCGTGACTTTGAGGATGTATTTCCAGAGGAGTTACCTGGATTGCCCCCACATCGGGAAGTTGAGTTTGAGATTGTTATTATTCCTAGTGTTAGTACGGTTTCTAAATCCCCTTATCGTATGGCTCCGGCTGAACTGAAACAATTGAAGTTGCAACTGCAGGAGCTGTTAGACAAGGGTTTTATTAGACCAAGTGTATTTCCTTGGGGTGCACCGGTGTTGTTTGTAAAGAAGAAAGACGGGTCCTTGTGGTTGTGTGTTGACTATCGTGAGTTGAATAAAATCACGATTAAAAACAAATACCCTCTACCGCGCATTGATGACTTATTTGATCAGTTACAAGGATCTCGAGTGTTTTTCAAGATTGATTTGAGGTCCGGTTATCACCAACTAAGGATCAAGTCTGAGGATGTGGCTAAGACAGCCTTTCGGACGCATTATGGCCATTATGAGTTTCTCGTTATGCCTTTTGTCCTTACAAACGCTCTAGCTGTTTTTATGGAATTAATGAATAAGGTTTTCAAGCCATACTTGGATAAATTTATGGTGGTGTTTATTGATGATATCTTGATTTACTCAAAGGATCCTGAGGAGCACGAAATTCATTTGAGGAAGGTACTTCAGGTGCTCCGCGATGAGAGGCTGTATGCCAAGCTGAGTAAGTGTGAATTTTGGCTCAAGAAGGTGATGTTCTTGGGGCATGTAATTTCTGATGGTGGCATTTCCGTAGATTCCAAGAAAATAGAGGCTGTTACAAGTTGGAACCGGCCAACTTCTGTGACTAAGGTTAGGAGCTTCCTAGGTATGGCAGGATATTATAGGCGCTTTGTCAAGAATTTTTCTTAGATCGCTATGCCTCTGACCCGGTTGCTGAAGAAAGAAGCTAGGTTCGTGTGGACAGAAGAGTGTGATCTAAGCTTCCAGGAGCTAAAGGATCATTTGACCACCGCTCCGGTACTGATTATTCCATAGGGTTCTAGAGGCTTTGAGGTGTACTGCGACACTTCTAAAGCGGGTCTTGGATGTGTGTTGATGCAGCACGGCAAGGCCGTGGCATGTGGGTCCAGACAATTGAAAGTGCACGAGAAAAACTATCCTACCCATGATCTTGAACTTGCTGCTGTGGTGTTCGCATTAAAAATTTGGAGACATTATCTATATGGCGAGAAGTTCCTTGTGTATTCCGACCATAAGAGTTTCAAACTTATTCTCACAAAAGGAACTCAACATGAGGCAAAGGAGATGGCTCGATTTCCTGAAGGATTATGATTGTGAAATACAGTACAAACCAGGAAAGGCCAACGTGGTAGCAGATGCCTTGAGTCGCCGATCGGGTTATGTGGCGCACCTACAGGTCAAACAGATGGAGATGTTAGATTATTTGAAGCAGTGCGATGTCCAACGTTATGCCAAAGGTAATAGGATGCTCCTGTCGTATTTCCAGATTCAACCAGAGGTAGTTGGTAAAGTTAAGGAAAAACAGGTAAATGATTTGTTCCTTTTGGACATTGTTAATAATTTGAGTAAGGAGTCTCGGGCTGAGTTCAACATCCGGGCTGATGGTGTGCTGAGATTTAGAGATCGATTATGTGTACCGGATGATAACGAATTAAAGGAGAAAATCTTGAAGGAGGCTCATCGGTCTCGGTATACAATCCACCCGGGAACGAATAAAATGTATTAGGACCTGAAAAAGACTTTTTGGTGGAGAAACATGAAGAGGGATATCATGGGCCATGTGGAAAAATGCCTAGTGTGTCAGCAATTGAAGGCCGAGAGGAAGAAGCCTTTGGGACTGTTGCAGCCAATGCCCATTCCAAGCTAGAAATGGGAGGATATTGCTATGGATTTTGTATCGGGCTTGCCAAGGACTCCTAGGAGTCATGACGCAGTGTGGGTCATAGTTGATCGGCTGATGAAATCAGCTCACTCTTTGGCGATCAAAACGACCTATTCGCGTGATAGACTGGCTCAGTTGTACGTAAATGAGATCGTGAGGCTTCATGGAGTTCCTGCCTCCATTGTATTTGATAGAGACCCGCGCTTTGTCTCGAGGTTCTGGGAGAGCTTGCATAAGGAGTTGGGGACAGAATTAAAGTTCAGTACCGCGTATCACCCCCAGACCGATGGCCAATCTGAACGTACCATTCAGATTCTCGAAGACATGTTGAGGGCTTCTGTTTTGGAGATGAGAGGAACTTGGGATACTCATCTGGCACTAGCTGAATTTGCTTATAATAACAGTTATCAAGCTAGTATCGGCATGGCACCGTTTGAGGCGTTGTATGGAAGAAAGTGTAGGTCACCTATTCGTTGGGAGGAAACGGGAGACAAAAGAATTTTGGGCCCTGAGATTGTGAAGGAAACAGCGGAAAAGATTAAGGTGATTCACGATAACTTGAGGATTGCTCAGAGCCGACAGAAGAGTTATGCGGACAAGCGGTGGAAAGTGCTGAGTTTTGAGATAGGAGATCTTGTGTTTCTAAAGGTCTCGCCGTCAAAGGGCATCTTTCGGTTTGGAGTAAAGGGAAAATTGAAACCCCGGTTCATTGGCCCTTTTGAGATTCTAGAAAGGGTCGGGGAGGTAGCCTACAAGTTGGCGTTGCCACCGACTCTTGCAAGTGTACACGATGTATTTCATGTCTCGATGCTTCGAAAGTACATCCACGATCCAGCGCATGTGATTGACTACGGGACCTTATCCATCGACAAGGACTTGTCCTACATCGAAGAGCCACTGCAAATCTTAGACCGAAAAGATCAAAGGTTGCGAACGAAATCCATCCCCTTAGTAAAGGTACTTTGGAGGAATCATTCACCCGAGGAGGCCACTTGGGAGCGCGAAAAGGAGATCCGAAACAAGTATCCTCACTTGTTCCCTTAAGGTATGAACTTTACTCAAATTTCGAGGACGAAATTTCTTTAAGTAGGGGAGAATTGTGAGATCCAAAAACAAAACAGTTAACGTGCTGAGCCTGCATATACAAAAATCCAGTCCGGCCCTAGTACTCCGGCCTTGGTCACTTCGGCCTTGTAATCAAGGCCGGCTGTGATCCAAAATTAGCCCTTCTCTAAATCGGCCCGTCCAGTGAAATACGCGTTCCGCCCAAAAGGGTTGATCAGCAAAGAGGGGGCCGCAGGCATGAAACTGGAGCAATTGGTTTGAGTTAATTTAATAGTAACTAAGGACAAAAGAGCACTTTATTGTCAAATTAGAATCCAACTAGACAGCAACCTAACGAAGTAAGTGAACCAACGTAGTTACTCCACCTACCCTCTGAAGTGAAGTACGGGAGTTGGTAAACTACCCTACTTACTCCGTCGAACTCCTCCTCTGTATAAACCCTGCCCTGGTTGTTGATGCAGAGGCTAACAGAAGGAAGAGAGAGTGACGGGGAGAAAGCTTCAAGGCGGTGAAAATCTAGGAATCAACTCTCAGGCAAGTTACTCAGACGCCATTTTTAAGTTCATTACAAGTATATTCTGCTCTGTTTCTAAATCCATGTTTTACTGCAAGTTATATCAGACGCTGCTTTTAAAGTGATAATTTAAGAATATTGCAAGTTTACTCTGCTCTGCTTTTAAGTTCATATTTGAGAATATTGAAATATACTCTGTTTCTGAGTTCCTGCTTTCTACATTAAATATCCACCTCCTATAAGGCAAAACGAACTCTGGCCCATTGTGTAAAATGAGCTCCGGCTCCTGTAATGTAAAATGAACTCAGGCCCCTACTGTAAAATGAACTCCGCCCCTTGATGTGAAGTGAACTCACGCCTTAAGATAAAAAGAGCTCCGTCACCCTAGAAAGGCACTCCGTCCAAAAGCACTCCGTCCAAAAAGAAGTCTGGCTTGTAATGTGAAATGAACTTCGGCCGAAACAAGAGAAAGAGCTCCGGCCCGTATAAGAAAATGAACTCCGTCCTTTATTGTTAAAAAGAACTCTAACTTTTATGAAAGAAAGAACTCCGGTTTTTAAGAAGGAAAAGAAGTCCGGCTTTTAATGAACTTCGTCCTGTTAAGGAAAAAGAGCTCCGTCCTGTTAAGGAAAAAGATCTCCGTCCTGTTAACGAGAAAGAGCTCCGTCCTGTTAAGGAAAAAGAGCTCCGTCCTGTCAACGAGAAAAAGCTCCATCCAGTTAATGAAAATGAGCTCCGTCCAACAGAGCTCCGTCCCTTAAGAAAAGTAATCCGTCTGAAAAGTATTCCGTCCAAAAGAGCTCCGTCCTTTAAGAAAGGTACTTCGTCCAAAAGGCACTCCGTCCAAAAAAGTACTCCGTCCAAAAAGAACTCCGGCCTTGTTGATAAAAAGAACTCCGGCTTTTGTTAATAAAAAGAACTCCGGCCTTTGTAATAAAAAGAACCCTGACTTGTGTTGTTAAAAGAACTCCGGATTTATGAGAATTCGGCTTTTAAAAGTACTCTGTCCTTTGAGGAAAAAAAATGAACTTCGGATTGTAATGAGCTCCGGCTTTCGGAAAAAGCACTCTGTCTTTAATAAAAGAACTCCGGCTTTTAAAGGTAAAACAAACTCCGGCTATGTCAAAAAGAACTCCGTCCTTTAAGAGAAATAAACTCCGGCTATGTCAAAAAGAACTCAGTCCTTTTGAAAGAACTCTGTCCAAGAGAGAGAGCTCCGTCCTTAACGTGAAATGAACTCCGACTTTTAAACTCCTGTTTCTGCCAAAAGAGGAATTCCGGATTGAATGGAAAACGAACTCCGATTTTGCACATGAAAAAGAGCTCCGTCCTTAACGTGGAATGAACTCCGGCTTTTTGAGTACTCCGTCCTGTAAATAAAAAAGGTACTCCGTCCAGTTAATGTAAAATGAACTCCGTCCTGATAATGGAAAAAGACACTCCATCCTGTTAAGTCTAAAATGAACTCCGTCCTGATAATGGAAAGAGGCACTCCGTTCCGATAAATGGAAAAAGTGTTCTGTCCTGTTAAATGAAAAGTGCTCCGTCCCTCTGAAAGTAAAAGCACTCCGTCCCGATATTGAGAAAGCACTCCGTCCAAAAAGGGGTCTGGCTTGAAAGGTAAGATAAACTCTGGCAATAATGAAAGAAAAGAGCTCCGGCCTTCCCTGAACAAAATCTAATCGGCCCAAGTATAATTGTTTCCAAAAAAATGTGCCAGTATCGATGAAATTGTGATGTGAAAGTTTGATTTTGAAAAAGGGATTTTTGGTAAAGAAATGGTTTCTGTTACAGTTATTTTAAGACAGACCCAGGACTGACTACAGTCCGGATAGGTTCTCCGACATGCCTTAGGACTTTTCGGTGGTAATCGAGGATAACTCTGTCCATGGAGTTATTTGTGGTCCGCCCTGCCCTCTGGGCGTTATGGACAGAGGGAATTACCATTACCGGCCTACCTTCGGGTGGCATACCGTGCCGATCCCGTGAGATGGGATACCCATATAACAGTACCGGCCTTAGATTGTGTGGAGTGAACACAATCTATCCTCGATTATTCGCCCCCTCGGCTAGTAGGGTATACTGGCAGGGTCTGTACCGATATGATATGAAGTAATGCTACTGTTTTATTGATATGTTATGTTACCGTACCGACTTCCGAATGTGAAGTACCGATTACCGGATATGAAAGATCGTCTACCGATATGATATGTACTGTTTACCGTTTATCATACCGATACCGACACGTTCTGTTACTATTTACCGTTACTGTGTCAATTACCGATTTTGAAATATAGTACTGTCAAGGTATGTTTTCTTTATTTTCTTGAACTGCATTCTGGTTCACCGTTCTATTTGTGCATAATTACCTGATCATTCCGTATCATCGTTTACTACCCATATGCATGTACCTTGCTGAGCCTCGGCTCACTGTTTTATATTTTTCCCTACAGATAAAGCTTTAGAGCTTGTGCCTGACGAGCTGGAGTGATTAGACCTTGTCTGCAGGATTAAAGACCTTGGAAGTTTATTTTGGAGATATACTATTGTAATAACTCGTTGGACTTTTATGGTTAAATATTTTTGTTATGTACTCAGGAATGAATATTTTGGAATGAATATGAATGCTTTCACAAGTGTTAGTGTAACTTCCGCTTGCTTATTACGGTTAAAAGTATATGGGTCCTAGATGGCATCAGTGATCCTGTGCTGCACACAATCGATTGAGTTGAGTTTTCAATTGTGTCAGGACTGACGGAAAAAAAAAAATCCGTTCCGTCACACATACAGATATCTTAAGGCCGGTTCAAAAATCATATACTTCAAACCGATTTCAAATAATAGAACTTAATTCAAAAATCATATTTTTAAAGCTGATTTCAAATCATAGAACTTAATTCAAAGATCATATACTTAAGCCGGTTTCAAAATACACTTGAGGCCGGTTTTGATTTCATGGCATAAAGTACACTTGGGGTCGGTTTTGATTTCATCGTGCAAAGGGGCCGGTTTCGATATCATACAAAAGGGCTGGTTTCAGGGAAGGCCGATTTAGATGTATGCTTAAGGCAGATTTAGACTCATGCTTCAGGGAAGGCCGATTTCATGCTTAAGGCCAATTTAGATTCATGCTTTAGGGAAGGCCGATTTAGATTCATGCTTAAGGCCGATTTAGACTCATGCTTCAAGGAAGGCGGATTTAGATTCATGCTTAAGGCCAATTCTGATTTTCATAAGGGTAAGCCGATTTAGATTTAACATACAAGTAGACCGATTCTGATTTTCACAAGGATAAGCCGATTCTGATTTAACATGCAACAAGCCGATTCAGATTTTCACAAGGATAAGACGATTCAGATTTAACATGCAAGCAGGCCGATCATGATTTTCTCAAGGGTAGGCTGGTTTCAATTGTGTTGGCAGGCAAATTCTGATAAGGGCCGGTTTAGATTTTACTATACGAAGGGGCCGATTTCGATTTCAATGAAGTGGAGGCCGGTTTCATTTTCATCAAAAGGGGAGGCCGATCTTGTTTTCATCATAAGGGAAGGCCGGTTTGGTTCATCACTCAAGGCTGGTTTAGATTATCACCTCACAAGGCCGGTTGTGATTTCTTGGTATGGGGGAGCAGGACTTGACTTTCTTCACACACAAGGCCGGTTTTGATTTCATGAGAAGGGAGGGCCACACTTGACTTTCTTCACACAAAAGGCTGGTTGCGATTTTCATCTCACAAGAGGCCGGTTTGGATTTTTCATCTTACAAGAGGCCGGTTTGGATTTTATGGAAAAGGGAAGCCGGACTTCATTTTCTTCACACAAGAGGCCGGTTGTGATTTTCTGCATACAGGCCGATTCTGATAAGGGCCGGTTTCGATGCTTACAATGCCGATTTCATTTTTAGTCCGAATTTTATGCAATTTCTATTTAAGCAGGAAACAGATAACATAAACTAACCATGAAATCCATCATACCGTAAATACAACTTAAGAAGTAATTTTAAAACAGTAAGAATTTTAAATCAGAAGTGGAAACACTAGCAGTTTTTCTTAAAATTGGACAATGGAAACGGAAGAATACTTAAGGATCTGGGCTTGAAAATGGTAAAATATACTTGTAATATTCTTAAAACATGAACTTTAAAACTGGATACAAAACGAAACTTAAAAAGGTTAGCGTTCGAAGTAACTTGCCTTGCCACCCACTCTAGCTGCCTCAAAGTTCTTCCCTCCTTCTTCGCTCCTTATTCTTTCTTCATGCTAGAAACTCACACTCTTCCTTCAATTGGAGCCCAGTATATAAAGATGAGGGAGTAGGTGGAGTAAGTGAGGATAAGTCACTTGTTCGGTACTTCTTTTCAAGGGGTAGGCGGGAGTAACTAGGTTAGTTTACTTACTCCATTTGGTCTCCGCCCAATTGTATTTTAACTAAATAATAAAGTTTGCTTGTCTTTAGTTGCCATTAGTTTATTCAGGCCAATTGCTCCTTATTAAGCTATTTTCTTGCCAACGTTTCACTCCTTGCCGGTTAACTTTTACTTAAAATCGGTCAACATTCTATATTGCTGGTCGTCTTAAAGTTCATTTTGGTCAACCTTATTGGAAATTAGGTCAAGGCCGGTTAACTTTTTAAATTCCAATTTGAGCATTTTGATTTTGGATCTCACACTACTGTAACACTAATGACAGGCTAAGGGATATTACCCTTCATAACATAAATCTATGGTTCTAATTTCATAGTTTCTTGTTTATTTGAGGGAAGATCCATCACAATTCGATTCACAATATCTCTATCCGGGAGAACAATTTGATCACATAACATATTGTGGACTTCCTTCTGAATGTATATGTGGTTATTATCTTTCCTTCGAACTTAGACATTTTCACAAATTAATTGAATGCATGATCATCATAATTCATAGGAAAGATTACGATTTCTTGCCATCATTAGTTAATTATCACTTTGGGGGCCTCCAGAATACATTTCTTTCACAACGAAACGCAAACACATTTTTCTAGGGCTTACAATTGGACATATATAATTAGACATAACATACATAACAATTAATTATGAGGGAAGAATGCAAAATTCTCAATTGTCCTTTGGTGAACAGTAATAGGGCCGTTTTAGAGTGTTTAGGCGTCGTGAACGGCTCAATACTTATGAAATCGGACGCTCGGCCGAGGTATATGCACAATTAGGACATGATAATTCATAATTTGGGGTCAATTAAACATATAATTGAAGGAAAATGAAAGAATTCCGAGCTGGGTGCAAGTTAGGGTTTGGCCAGACAAATCGGAGGAAAAATCGGGTATCAAATAATAAATAAATTATATTAAGATATGGGTAATGATATTCTAATATCAATTTATACAAAAACCCCACAAATTGGAAGCCAAAACCACTCGAGGCGTAGGTGAACAGTACCGGCATGAAATGAACATGCGCAAAAACGAAAAAGGAGGGTATGGGTGGGCCCCAAAAATCCCGAATTTGTCTCGACCCGATCTATAACTTTTGCAACTAGCTCGAAATCAAAATCGGACCCGAAAGCCTCCATTTCCTCCTCTTCTCCTTTGCGTGGGCCTCTTACAGCTGCTGTCACTACTCCACTTTGCTGCACGAGCCGGTCACTGCCATGCGGTCGTTGTCGGCTATCGCCGTGCATCATGTGCCGCCTCCCCCGCCTCACCAAAAATTCCCAAATCATCCAATAAAATACACATGCTTGTTTAGAATAAATAAATCGGGTGTATAAAAATAATGCATGTTAGTAAAAATTATAAAAAGTATCTAAAATATTTCAGATGCTAAATCAGACAAAAGATGGGGTTTACAAATACTTACCTAGATTTTATATTTTACAGATCTGAAGAAATGAGGCTCTGAAGTTCCTGAATTAGACGTCTCTCTCTCACTGCCAGCACATCCTCTTCTCTCTCCTCCCTCTCTCTTTGCGCACCTCTTTTCTCTCTTTGTGTTCCTCCTCTACCGACGGTAGCCCAGCACTAACGGTGACGGCAACCACGGTGGTAGAAACCCAACGACAGCACGGTAGTGGACGACGACGCATGCAAGTCATCATTCCTCTACTCTCCACCGCACCTCTATCATAAAATCCACCAAAATTTCAGTCGATTTTCATATTATACATACATGCAATCCAAGAATCAGCATTCATAAAAAGAATGGAAGGATTTACTTACCTTGATTCCACCAATTTTCTTCTGCAACGACGGTGAACAGATGACAGTCGTTTGGCTTTGGCTTGGGATTTCTCCCTTTACAAACACCAGTGGATAAAATGGAGGATAAAATCACAGAGAGGGCTTTGTTGGCTCCCATTCTCAACATCAGCACCTCCGGCGATGGCGGCGGTGGTGACGGCCTATGCCGATCTCCCTCTTTCTCC
>JAODPA010032787.1:0-12387 GCA_025585075.1 Nepenthes mirabilis | reverse complement strand
CGTGGTGTCTGCATCATTGGTGCTCTCATTGAGACCATGGCAGAGGGATCAGCGGCTATCACTGCTCACGCTTCGATTCATGCACAAATCCGCCAAACCCTCACTGAAATCCGTCAAACTTTGGCCAGAATTGAACGACAACACAACGCACAACATCCCTCACCTTCTGAACATTCCCCACTTCTTCCAGTCTCCTCTTCGATTACAGCCCCGTTCTCTGACCTTCGTTCGCCTGTCATATAGATCCCGTATTTCTCCGGCCAGAACGTTAGCAGCTGGCTCTTTCATATCGAACACTTCTTCTGGAAACATCGAACTCCATCGGAACAGAAATTAGTCATCGCCGCCGTCTACTTGACCGGCGATGCTCTCCAGTGGTATACGTGGATGCGCGCAACACGACAAATCTCGACCTCGGAATTTTTCTCCAGGGATCTTGAGCAAAAATTTGGGCCGCCCTCGTCCTTGACTCACAAAGCCCCTCTGTCCCATCTTCTCCAGACTTCAATAGCTTCTGCTTACATAGCTGATGTCGCACCCCCCTCGATTCGAACTTCAGGGCAGATCGTTGCTCAGACGATTCCATCTGTGTCTGACTCTCGATCGGCAACAGTAGCTGCTCCTGCGACGGTATGGGTCCTAGCGATTGAGAGTGCTGGTTCTTCATTCTCTTCCGGTCGATCGGAAACTTCGGATGAGGTTTTACGAAAAGCTCAGCTTGATCTCAACCGCAGAGACTCGGGGCTTACTTGCATGGGATGGGCTCCTGGAGCAAAGCTAGCAGCATTAGTTGGAGGCTTCAACAACAGGAATCCTAATGCTAAGGTGCTGACTAGGGACGAGATTGGGGCTTGGAAGACCTTATTGCCAAATGAAACGGCCGGTTCAGCACCGACACCAGATGATTCCGTTGATGAGGCAAATGTATTCAGTCATCTCCAACCAGAGATACCGAAGTCTCTCAAGATTCCTGCCACCATTCCTCTCCATCCTCCAACTCTTCCACAAACTACAATCGCCACAGATACGTCCACTACACCACAAATTTCACAATTCATAAATGAAATCCTACCCTCTCTAAACCAAATCGAACAACTCGGACTGTCTGCAATTTTCCCAATTCCTCATGCTCCGCCACGAACACCAAACCTAATCGACCGACAAATAGAGTCATCCTTCAATCCCCCTGTTTCTTCCACATCCTCATTGTTTAGGGCTCTCACCTTCGAAAATTTGCTCCAGATTGCTCAGCCCAAACCCTTACTACCACTAGCATTAACCAAGGTCCAACTCGTTACTTCTGTTCCATTTCCAATTAATAGAACCGATAGTGCTGGATGCTCACACATCCACTCCCTGCCGCCCGCCAAACCACCAGACCAACTCTCGACAGTACCCCCGAGGCCCCCTTCTACCTCCATCATCCTCCTTCCAAATCGGCCCCTACAGAACCTCCCTCTCACCGCAAGAGCATCTAGCCGTGAGCTTCTCTTATTGACAACCATGTTGTTGCCTGTCACCATTGGCTTGACAAAATTGGCGGGGAACAAAGGAGACACAGATCGTGAGTGTGCCCTATGCCCATCACCCACCAAATGCTCTGTCAAACAGGAGGTCTCAAGACAGCAGGATGCTCAAATGCTCACCGATGATCCTCTCTTCGTCCTCCTTGTGAAGCCTTGCTATGGTAAGCCGGTCCTAGTCGAGGCCAGCAGAAGAGATTTTCTAAAGTTTGGAGGCATTAGTTGTGAGCCTTGCGTGTATACCAAAACCACCCTCGAAGCAAGAAAAAGGACTAGTAAGGCTTTTATTATTGCATTGTGGCCAGGGGCTGTGAGGGGTTTCCCTCTTGCTGCAAATGGCCATTTGGTATTTTACATGGTCATTCACCTCCTCACACTATCCCATGATGTTAACCAGCGAGGTCCGTTGAAATTAACCACTGCATATGGTTTTGGTGGGTCTTCCATGGCTTCAATTGATAGAGTTGGTGGAGGTATTTATCCACAAACTGCTGCTGTTGGTACAGCCAATGTAGGCAAATTTATCAAACCTATCCTCAAGGATCACCTGAGACATTCAGTTTTTATTGCTGACAACGTTGGTGACAATGTTGGAGGCATTGCAAGTACTTGTAGATCCTATGCCATCCCATCCGGTGCTGCCCTTATTGTTACTGCAATTCCATCCATAGGTGTCAGCTATGCCTTGATCAACCCATTGCTCAATTGCAGTCCAGCTCAACGAATAGGGGCAATTGGGGCCATTGGTGTGCTAAATGAGGTGGTTCGGCTAGCACCAAATCTACCCAATCCATATCATACGCTTGGTCTTGTCTATAATGCATTCGGCGACAAAAAGACAGCTACAGGCTGCTATATGACTGCTGCATTTTTGAGCCCAAAGGATTCCTCTCTCTGGAAATCTCTTGTGACCTGGTCCATAGAGCAAGGAAATATTGGTCAAGCCTGGTATTGCCTCTCTAAAGCAATAAATGCTAATCCAGCCGATATTACTCTTAGATAACATCGTGCTTCACGGTACATGGAGATTGGAAATTATGAGAAAGCTGGCAGTCCTCTAAAGCTACAATGTGAGTCTAATGATGCCAATAGTAAGACAATCAGTTCTATATCGCCTCTTGAGATGAGTACGATTCTTTGGGCATGCTGGATGATGTCAAGGAGTTCAAGAATTTTGAACCCTTTCGAGGAAAAAGAGAATGTGTGTCTTCCTGATGTGAATCATTTGGTACTACCAGCTGCTGTATCTTGTGTTGAAATTGGTAGTGATTTTGATGTATGGAATTCCAATATGCTGGGCTTGGATGTTGAACTTAGTGCTGGAAAGATTGTTATGTGGGTATTGAGGACAGTGACTGCAAGTTCTTCAGCAGCTAGCATGGCACCTGTGAAGACATGCGAATCTCATCTTCTGACAAGTGGAAGAGCCTGGGCAGTTTCTCTTCCCCAAAGAAGTAATTTCAGTAAAGAGATTCCAAAGATAAGCTTTCATTACAATGATAATATGGCTGAAGTGGACCTCCTGTATGGGTCTTCCCTCCATGGGAAAGGGCTGAACAGATTTTGGTTAAGTATTGATGGTTACCATGAGCAAGCTTCACAGGACTCTCACTTCCACACCGGAGATCGAGGCTATCATAAGCTATGGGATAGTAGATTGTTCAATTATGCTAATTGGGAAGTCCTTCGGTTTCTTTTGTCCAACTTAAGATGGGGGCTGGAGGAGAAGCAGCAGCCTGCTAGGAGTGGTACCAGAGTGGTTGTTGCCATCAAGAAATTGAATCAAGAGAGTCTACAAGGTTTTGAAGAGTGGTAGTCTGAGGTAAATTTCTTAGGAAGGCTTTCGCACCCTAATCTTGTGAGGCTGTTGGGTTATTGCTGGGAAGAAAAGGAGCTGCTGCTTGTTTATGAATTTATGCAGCAGGGAAGCTTGGAAAACCACTTGTTTGGCAGGGACTCTGCTGTCCAGACACTACCATGGGATTTGAGGCTTACAATTGCAATTGGAGCTGCCCGAGGCTTTACCTTCTTACACACATCAGATGGCCGAGTCATATACCGAGACATCAAGGCCTCTAACATTCTCCTGGATGGGACCTACAATGCCAAAATCTCGGACTTCGGTTTAGCAAAACTTGGCCCCTCTGCTAGTCAGTTTTATATCTTGACGAGGGTGATGGGCACAGAAAGCTGTGCAGCTCCAGAGTATGTCTCCACAGGGCATTTATACGTGAGGAGCGACGTGTACAGCTTCAGCGTCGTACTGGTGGAGATGCGAGGTAACGGGTGGAGCTACAACAAATGCAGACAACAATGGGACCCGGGGAAAATATTGAGTTGCGCTGGATCATGATGCTTTAGAATTTAATCTTCGAGTCTAACCTTGAGGATAAGGTTCTTTTGATGGACGGGGCAATGTTACGGGCCTAATGTTCCCCATTTCTGTTTTCTGTCATTTTGCTTGTTGCCCGTTTGTTAATTTGTTACTGCCCGTTTCCCGTTTACCCCTTCACCCATTTCCCTATATAGTTTTTTGACACTGGTATAATGGAGTAGAAAATATTTCCCCCATTTTCCACTTACTCTCTCTCTTCACTCCCTATTCTGTCACCCTGCCCTCTCTTCTCCCTCTTCCTTTCCCCTTCCGTCTTCTCTCTCTTCCTCTTACCTCCTCTATTCCTTCTGCCAAAGCTCCCCTCTCCCTTCACTCTCGCCGTCTTTGACTTCAGGTTACCGGTTGCCGACGTGGTGTCTGCATCATTTGGCGCTAGAGGAAGGGCCACTGAAGCGAGACGGGAGCCACTTTCGTCAAGCATCGCCTTGTGGAGGCTGTGTATGGTTCCCTGCTCCAGTTGTTAAGAGGCTTCAGATGGCTTAGAGCAAGCGTGTGCTCTGACCGCTTTGTTGGCTACCTGGTCAAGAACCTTCTGGATTGGTTCACTTAACCCCTTGTTGGCCATTTGCCTCTTGGACTTTATCTTGGTTGCTGCAATGGCATCTGGGTTGGGCCAGATCAATCTTCTTCTTGAGGCCTTGTCCGTTGGCTGCTGGGCACCTTGTCGTGATGATGATTAGGCCTGTAGTTGGGCCGGCCCATAATATTATTAAACCCATCAATAACTTTGCTGATTTTTATTTATAATCAGTTTAGTGTTTAATTGTGGAGTTAAACAAACAGCAAAAAGTCAATAAAACAGTAGAGGGAACCTGATTTTATATGTAGTCCTTTGTGTCTCTATGTCCTGTTCCTGAGTCGCACTTGAGAGTTCAAATTGATTAACCCTTCATTGTACCTCCTTCAAATGGTAAAGATCCATCCCTACACACAATACCTTCTTGTACAAACTACTCTCTCCAACCCTCAGTTTTCAATCAAGACTCAGTGACCAGCTCACTCTTTCACTCTTCATCAATTAAAATAATGAAATAAAAAACTTTTTTCTCTCAATTGAAAAATAAGCAAGTGGAAGTACAATCCTAGAGTAAAATACTCAACTCAACACTCTGACTTTTTCTAAAAAATTTGCCAACTCCAGCTCAATTATTTTGGCCACTGTAGCTCCTATTTTCTATCACTAAGCAGCCGTGTGTTGTTGTGGATTGACTGAAGGCTATGGTACATACAAATAAAGAACATAATCCTTGCTAGCCATTTCTTACCTTCCAAAATATGAAACTTCCAAAATAATAGGTTAGCAATTCAAAAAAAAAAAAGCCATGTCCCTATGTACATCAGCCGAGAGAGGGTGGTTTGTATTTAAAGAATTTGCAAGGTTTTACATAATTAAGATAATACACATTATGCTAACACTACATCATATACAAGCTTTCAAAATTGCAAGTTTTTCCAAAAGTTTGAGGTAGTAGCCTCTAAATTCAATTCATCCGCCAGCCTCTCTATTCTCTCCATCAGCTGTATAATCAGATTGTATGAAATGGTTTAGGATTTTGCATAAACAAGACAATATATGCTAGCTTTATTTAGTTATGCAATTTAAAATTTGACTGAATTCTAATCGCCTTGTATAATAAAGCTTCCAAACATTTCCATATGTCCAAGGCATAAACTAATCGATTTTTTCTGTTTATTTATAAAAACTCAGATTTTGTGCAAATGCCTTCCAATTTTATAAATTTAACCTTTCATTGTCAATGAGGAGAAACACAAATCAAAGCAGCAAGGAAGGGGGCTGCTATCGTGACTAAATGGGCTAGGGACCATATCAGGTGAGGAAAATGGAGTGCCAAAAGTCTAGCAAATGGAAAGCTAGCAAATAAATAGAGAATGAAAGAGGGAGATGAAGAGAATGATGAAGATGAAGAGGTGGAGGGATTGCGAAAATGAATGTCATGAGATTGGACCCTAAGAAGGGGCCCACATAGTCTAAATATATTTGGGCCTATAAATCCACCATCTTACACTTACCTCTTCATAAAAAGACTTCGGAGAGGCCCCATGCTAGTCCAACTTATATTACTTATTACCTCCTTGTAAAAGAATTCATAAACCCATAATGTGAATAATACCTTATCACATGTTCTCCCTCAGTGTAAATAGGTAGACAAACTATGATGTGTGTGAACTATAAGGTTTATTATCAACTAGCAGTAAGACAAATGTCCAATCTCATCTAACAAATTATAACTAGATCTAATCATGATTGAATCAAACCTTTTTTTACACCCTATGTGACTAACCAAAGGCTTATACAGATCATTAGTAGTACTTATGATATACCTTGACCACCAAGATTTTATGAAGCTAGTGACCATGAGTCAAATGAACTTGTTTGCAAGAGCTACCCTACAATACAATCCTTTCATCAACCTATTCCCCAAACAAATATTTTGGCTATGGAAATTGTCAACCCAAAGTATTATGCCCATGTATTTCTTATTCCAAACATATGATTCAGATAATGTAACTAGTAACTTCTTTCTAATTTACATCCTTCTTTGGAAAAGACTCTTGGTCTTGAATAATAATTCCTATGTCACAAAGGGCATCTGTTCTTTCTTCTAGGGGTGATGGTTTATTTATTACTCACTCACCTATCTCTGTATGTTTTAGAATGCACCCACTGACCACCACATATCGGTATTATCTAAGTACAATAATTTACAGTCCATTCATAGGACACTTGGGTAATCTCAAGTCTAAGTATCACTTACAAAACTTACAAAAGAACTCTTATTGACATAAATGCTATATCTTTTTTGAGTTAATTCAATTAATTATTCTTGAATGAGTACCTGCACATTCGTTATAGTATCTACTATTCTTAATAATCATGAGCTCAGTCACACTCAATGAGTTTGCATAATGTGCATTGATCTATCCGAACTACTAATATCTCACTTATTAATCCAATTACTAGGAATATTCAAAAATAGAGATAGACAAAATTAGAGCTTATAAGCATGATCTAATCATAGTTCTATAATTACATTGTTCTATTCTAAGGATTTTTTTTTTATCATGACAAAAGAAATTGTCACCAAATATTAAGATTGTATACAAATGGGTTTTCGAATACCTCCAACACAATCAGCATGTAGGGCACACTACTAACATATTCTTTGTGAAAAATCTTGGCCTTAATGTCAAATCTACAACAAAATCTAAGCTTTTGGAAGATGAAATCCTTTTGGAGTCATTCATTTAGGTCTTTGGGATGTTTTGATTTTGTTGGATATGAAGGAAATAAATTTTGAAGGGGGAGAATGTTAAATGAGTGCTGGTATTGAGGAAGACAAAAATTTCTAGGATTTATAGTACTAGCTGATATATCGGCTATAGTGAAATAAATTTTGAAGGAGGAGAATGTTAAATGAGTGCTGGTATTGAGGAAGACAAAAATTTCTAGGATTTATAGTACTGGCTGATATATCGGCTATAGTGGACATACTTCTTGATTACATTCTTGGTTACCAAAAAATTTCTTGGTTACCTCCTTGATTATTAGATTGATTTTCAAAAAGTTGAGTTTCATAATTCAAAATGACCATCAACAAAATTAAAACGCATGGTTTCTTCAATCACATTACTTCTTTTATTATAAACTCTATAAGTTTAGTATTTAGAGCATATCCTATGACAATTCCTTTATCTATTTTACCATGAAGCATTTCCATAATTTCTTTGATGTTTTAAATGTAACATTTACATCCAAAAAACTTTCTAATACTTGATAGTGGGTGTTCTGCCATATCAAAGCTCAAAGGTGACTTTTTTCTGAATAGGACTTGCAGAAATTCGATTCTGTAGATAGCATTGCAATATTTACAGCTTCTGCCCAAAAAATTTGGCTGTAAATTATGTCACTTAAAATCGTTACCCTTCCTTGCAAAGATCGATTTTTCCTTTCAAGTACACTATTTTGATGTGGAGTTTCAGGTGCACTAATGTTTAAAAGTACCATTTTTTGAAGAAGAATTTTTAAATCATGATTTTCAAATTGTCTACCATGACCACTTCATCTCAAGCTCGTTTACAAAACATAATAAGGACACTAAAAGTTTCACTTTTGTGAGAAAGAATACTCACTAGTATCTAGACTAATCATCATCCATTGAATATGTATGATGACTACCACCTAAGCACAGCCTTGGTAGGTCCAAAGATATCCATTTACAACATTTTAAGCTGTCGTTGGGCAGTTACTTCATTAATAGGTGGGAAAAAACTCTTAGTTTGTTTTCGTTTTTGACAACCACCAAAAATTTATCTTTTTTCAAAGATTATGTTAGGCAAATCTTTGATAATATCTATCTTAGCTATTTTAGAAATAATATGCATTCTAACATGTTCAAATGTTCGATGCCATAGCACAGATCATTATTGAAAGAGTCAAACAATCAACGTGTTGACTGCACAAGTTATCTAAATTTAATACAAACATTTCCCATTCTTTTTTGCCATTAACACAATGTATTTATGACTTTTTCTCTTGATTTTGCATATGTTTTTGTCAAATATTATTTTGAAGCCTTCATCACATAGTTGACTAATAGTAGTAACATTATGCCTTAAGCCATCAACTTGTTGGACACCTCAAATTAGAGGTGAGGTACCATTACCTACATATCCAATTCCAATGATTTTAGCTTTTGAATTATCTCAAACGGTAACTTTTCCTCCATCCTTGTTTTTTGAAGATTTAAAAATTGATGCCACTCTACATATATTTTTCACTTCCACTATCCAAGAACCATTTCTCCTTTTTGTTCACGGATCTCAAGCATAAATATGAAAAAGAATCAAGTAATTGATCTTGGCACCAAAATTTGTTTGGGTCCTTGTGTGTTAGGAACTGTCATTTCTCAATTATTCCTTTCATTTCTTTCTTTAGAAATTTATCTGATCGCATAACAGTATACGCCGAACCTTACAAGTGCTTAAAAGTATGGTTGCAGTTTGCCCAATAAGTAGTGTATCTTTTCCTACAGGAAATTGTACTAATCCTATTGCAAATTAATTTGTTTATCAATAGGTAAATCCTAGCTTTTTTTTTTCCCCCACAGTTTTGATCACAAAAATATAAAAACTAGAGATTGACAATTTCCAAGAATTTCTAGAACAAGAATTGAAAGCAAAGCTAGAGCAAACTCTGAAATAAATGAAATGGTAAACAAATGAAATAACAATAGGATACCAAACTTAAATTTAAAGCAAGTGTTGCAACTAAATATTATGTGATGAAAATAATCATGATGCAAACCATATTCATTGAATGAGGGTGATGGTATTATGAAGATGTTATTTATCTTAAGACAAAAGCATAGTGTTAATGCCTCATCAAGTCCTACATCATGGACCACTTAGATTATTATCATGAAGTGCTACCAATTATTTTCAAATTAGTAACACCTCTGATTTAAGAGCCTCAAATGTCAAGTTAATTTGACAGAAGAAGTTTCTAAGTTTAGTTGATATTAAC
The DNA here is from genome assembly GCA_025585075.1 of Nepenthes mirabilis. Taxonomy (NCBI): domain Eukaryota; kingdom Viridiplantae; phylum Streptophyta; class Magnoliopsida; order Caryophyllales; family Nepenthaceae; genus Nepenthes; species Nepenthes mirabilis. Next base: position 2,924 of record JAODPA010032787.1, on the reverse strand, counting down.
TGTGTCCTAAAGTTCACAAATTTAGTTAATCATCAATCTATTTTACTTATCAAAAGATGAACATTATAAACATGATACTTCTTTAATAATCACTCCCTTGGTTTTCAATGGATTTACATCAAGATGAATAATTCAGAAAGCCATGAGTAAAGAAAAATAACAGTCGAAAACCAAAAGGTGCAAACTTTATGCTGAGAATATTAAAAATCAACGTACTAGAATCCTGGGAATCACAGTCCAAAAGTTCTCTGGTTCCTCAATAGAAATTTGGCAATCAAATTTAAAGGTAACTGTCCAAAGAGATCTAAACAAGCAGCTGCCCCTCTGTAATGTCCACTTCTTTTTTCTATTTTTTTCTGTCTGTATCGTCCTTCAAGCAGCTGTTGCGCTCCTTGGCTAATCCTCATTAAAAGTAAGAAATTCCTCATATTGAAAAATGGGGTTGCTCTTGTAAAACTGGGATAAAGTTGAGCCAAATTATCCCAATTCAAGATAAATTCTTGGGGAAGTGGTTCCCCTTTTGTCCTTACTCAGCAACTCTCTCTCATTTTTTTCCTACCTCCAGCAGCTTTATTATGGAAGGCTGGATTATTTCCTTTCGTTTTTCTCCCCAGGATATTTGGCTGTCTTCCTTTCTTTCCCACACACAGCCATCAGTTTCCTATTCCACAGCCAGCCAGTTATGCTTTCTTCAGCACATAACAATTTCTTTTTTTTTTTCTTTTCCGTTTCTTCTTCAAGCAGCTGGTTCTCATTCCTTATTGTTTATGTCAGATGGTTTCCTTCCTTCCTTTTTGTATGGAGGACGCCTTCTTCTAGGCTTTTTCCTCTAAAGTACTTCTACTGGGCTTGGAACTTTTATGGAGAACATATATTCTAGAAGTCCAGCAAACAGCTTGAGACTACCAACAAATAACAATAAACAGATGGGGAATGAAAGTAATTTCAGTTTTTATCAAACACAATCATACAATTAATGTCCTTTCTTGCTACAAGAAAAGCTTTCAAGGCTCATTAGATTGTGTAACTTTTAGAAATTAATTCTTAAATACTTTCACAAATTAATTGTTAGAATATTTCTGTCATAATTATTTCTGAGAAAATTTTCAAAAATATTCTGAACTTTTCACCTTTTTTTTTCAATTTAATTCTCAAATTTTATTTTTCGTACCAATTATATTATATTCAAAAATAGTACTGATTGACCACATTCGTATGTCAACACAAAAAGGGCCAATTTTGGAGTATATTACTTGAGAATGGTATTAAAATAAAAGTCGAGAATGAAATTAAGAAAAATAAAAGCTAAGAATTAAATTGCAAAAAGATGAAAAGTTGATAATATTTTTTATTTATCCCATTCTTTACCAATTTTGATTTTAACAACTACAAATCTTTACTCACTTAAAAATTTATCTCTAGTATCATTACCATTAGTGAACTTAGCTGAAGTCACAACCACATCGTTAACCTTTTTCTTTCTTGGTTTCCTCATCATAAGCCTGCATACATTTAATTTTACATTTTAGCTCATTGTTTTCCTTTTCAAGTTCATTCTTTTTAACAAGCAAAACTTCATCTTTTTTATTTCTTCTTAGCATGACATTTCCTGTTTTAAACTTTATACTTCCTCACAATTTTAATAGTTTCGGACTATCAAAGAAAGGATCTAAAATTTCATCATAACAAAAGGTTTCTTGATACCTCATCATCATCCTCAACTCTTGCAGTTGTGTTATTGTAAGTGCAAGATGTTGTAACAAGTAATAAAATGATAAATTGAGTATTGTCTCCTAAATTATTAAATGTTTACTAAATGTCAAAGTGAACTTTATCCTAATGTTATCTAAATAATTGAATTAAATATGGGAATAACTAACTAAATTAAGCGATTACTATAGAAATTATACTAAAATGAGAGATAGTAGGGTATTTTCAATTTCACCTAAGTATTCTTATGTACCAACTATCAATTTCTCATTTGCAATATTTAATCACAGTGACCATCAAGATAGTAAGAATATTTAATGCTCCCTCCTAGGTACATCAAAACTATAGTCAAATATCTATCTACTATATTTCTATATAAATAAAATACATAACTATTTATGAAGCTTAGCTATCTCTTCAAAATTGCACAAGTTCATATAGTATTTCTCTATCTACATTGCAACTTATATAACCTCTCTCAAAATCAACTATGTATACATCTCTTCTCGATCTCAACATATAATATCACATCATTCTAATGGTGATCAAACATTTAAAAGTATTAAGTATAAATGAAAACAATTATAAAGAAAAAATATTGTGTCATGAATAAATTTCAAGAGAATATATTCCAACAACCAAAGGTTACATCTAAAACCCTAGTAATAAAAGCTTAGTTAATGTTTGAATTAAGAGCAAATATGGAAATAGTGGAGTTCATCCTTTCAAAGGACTAAAGAAAAGAGGTAGAAAAAGAGAAAAAGGAAAGCTGCCCCGGGAGTTGCTGTTTGCTGCTCGTTCTGCCCGCCGTTTTTTCCCTCCAGTTCAGCCTGCTGTGGCCCCTTCTCTGTTTTTCTTTGCGTAAACAGAGTGCTGCGTTTCCACCTTGTGTGTATAATTCTCCTTTATTTCCCCTAGTTGTCTTTCTTTATATCTTTCTGCCGTGTAGTAGAATTTCCCTCCTTGGTGATCATCCTCTTCTCCTCTTAAATAACCGTCTCTGACCAAATCTCAACAGTGCATATTTAACCTCACAAGTGTACGAAGATTTGGTGTAATTTTTCTGATCAATCGGGTACTGTATCCACAAAGAGTTAATTTTCTCTGCAAAATTAATTTTGTAACAACTATATAATCCAAAATAATAAAATACTTAAAATATTAAATTATGATGATGGATGGTAATAACTGTTATACAGCCATGGAGTTACTTA
>JAODPA010032776.1:0-12387 GCA_025585075.1 Nepenthes mirabilis | reverse complement strand
TAATTGTCACATAAAATAAGTCAAATAATTTTTTTTTGAGTTTTATTTAAATAACTTATACGACTGCAATTAATGTGATGACATACTTGGATAGTGACATTTTAAGTTTGGTTTGTTAGAATTAAACACTTGTTTAAACCGTAAAAAAAATACGTAGTAGATAATAGTAAACACACAATAAGCAACCACAAATAATAAATGCACGATTTTTACGTAAAAAACTCCCTATGAAACGTGGGAGAAAAACCACGGGATAGAGAGTCTGAAATTTTCACTAGCAGCAATTGATCGATTACACAAACCCCAAATCATAAGAATCAATATCAACCAGTTTTGCACAGCCCGTACAAGAAATATAAAAAGCAAGAGTAGAGATAAAACTCGGCAGATGTTCTTCCCAGCAGTAAAAATCTCGTACGTGTGATTACCGAAAACTGAAACTTGATTGAAAATCCAAACGGAGGCTCAAATCTTCCTCTTCTTCTTCTTCTTCTCTCTCTTTTCTCTCTTTTTCTTCTCTGGAATGGCGCTCAAAACGAATTGGAATAACCTAAAAATGCAAAGTGTACGTTTTATATAATCGGTGCGCGCTTGAACGTCTGTCGAGCGCACAGCGGGCGCAGGCACGCGCTCGAGCGCCATTTGAGCACACAGCGAGCGGGGGCTTACTGGAATTTGCCGCTCGAGCGCCATTCGGGCGTACAGTGAGCGGAGGCACACTAGAATTTGCGGCTCAAGCGCCCAATAGGAGCAACTCGATCCTTCTTTATGCGGTGAGGATATTTACCTCCATCCGCCACATCAAGTGGGTATGGGCCCACATGGGAGTAACCAATAACACAACAAACTTCCCCTCATAACTGTGTGGGGCCATTCATCATCATCTTGGCAATTGAACAGCAAGTTTCAAGCTTTCCCTTTTGTAATGCCTTGGTCATCATTTTTGATCCATTCTCCTCGGTCCCGATCTTTTTAAGCACCAACGAACTCGTGTCAATAACATTCCGCACCCATTGATACCTCACATCTATATGCTTTGATTTGGCATGAAAAGACGAGTTCTTGCTAAGATGAATCGTACTTTGACTATCACAAAATGACACATATTGTTTCTGCTTGAGACCAAGTTCCCGAATGAATTTCTTCATCCATAGTATCTCCTTGCTTGCCTCCGTAATAGTAATGAATTCCATTTCAGTAGTGGAGAGAGCAACACACCTCTGCAATTTCGATTGTCAGGAAATGGCTCCTACTGCAAACATGACTAAATATCCTGAAGTAGACTTCCGTGAGTCAACATCACCAGCCATATCTGTATCAGTATATCCAACCAAAGGGGGCACGTTGTTTCCAAAGCACAAACACTATTTAGAAGTTCCTTGGAGATACTTCAGAATCTATTTTACGGTGGACCAATACTCCGTACCGGGATTTGACAAGAATTGACTGACAACTCCAACAGCATAAGCTATATCTGGTCTTGTACACACCGTGGCATACATTAGGCTACCCATGGTTGAAGAATAGCGTATGCCTTTCATATATGTCGTTTCATCTTCTGTAGAAGGACATTGACAATTGCTTAACTTGAAGTGATTGGCCAATGGTGTGCTCACTGATTTTACCTTTTCCACGTTGAAACGTTAAAACACTTTCTCCACATAGCTCTCTTATAACATCCATAGCTTCCTTGATTTGCGGTCGCGAAAAATTCTAATTCCCAGAATTTACTATCCGGTCCCAAATCCTTCATAGCAAAGGACTTACCAAGCTGTCGCTTTAACTCCATCATCCAAGAAGCATTACGCCCAAAAATCAATATATCATCCACATAGAGCAAAAGAACAATAAAATTATCCTCTGAAAAAGTCTGAACAAAAATACAATGATTCGAGGTCGTCTTCTGATATCCCTGATTTACCATGATAGATTCAAACTTCCTGTACCATTGCCTTAGTGCTTGTTTCAAGTCATACAGACTCTTCTTGAGATGACATACTAAGTTCTCCTTCCTCTTGACAAGGAATCCCTCCGGTTGCTCTATGTAGATTTCTTCTTCTAGGTCACCGTGAAGAAACGCTGTCCGCACATCCATCTGTTCTACCTCCAGGTCAAGAACAGCAGCCAACCCGAGCACCACTCGAATATAAGACATCTTTACCACTAGTGTAAAGATCTCGTCGAAGTCAATACGCTTTCGTTGATTGAAACCCTTTACAACCAGCCTCGCTTTGTACCTTGGTTGTGAGATGTTTTCATTTGTCTTCAACCTGAAAACCCACTTGTTCTTTAGTACTCGTCTTCCCTTTGGCAACCTCATCAACTCAAACGTGTGATTTTCATGCAGCAATGCCTTCTCTTCTTGTATAGCTTCCATCCACTCTGCCTTGTGTTCATCCTTAATCGCTTCCTCAAAGCATTCGGGCTCTCATCCATCTGTGAGTAACACATATTCCTCGGTCGACAGACGAGTAGAGGGTCTTCAATCTCTCATGGATCATCGGAGTGAAACAGTCTCGATAGGATTGACAGTATCAGGAGAAATAGCCTCATCCTCATCACTATCGGGCACTGCAGTCTCGTGATCTTCTTCATCTTTAGCATTGCCTTAACTTTCATTCTGCTGATGAACAGGTGTCGGCATAATATCTAATTCACATGCCTGACTGTCATCATTCTTAGAGACAAACTCTGAACCTTTGCTGATATCCTCTATAGTCTCATTCTCGATAAACACGATATCCCTAGATCGAACCAACTTCTTCTCAATTGGATCATACAGTCGATACTCAAACTCATCTTCCCCGTAACCGAGAAATATACAATGTCTGGTCTTTGACTCCAGTTTAGTCCTTTCATCTTTGGAAACGTGAACAAAGACCTTACATCTAAATACCCGTAAATAATCGTAGGATACATCTTTTTTGGTCCATATCTTTTCAAGCACTTCTCCATTCAAGGTACTGTGCGGTGACAAATTGACGACATAAGCCACACCCTCAAGGCTTCCCCCCAAAACGAGCCAGGGAGCTTCGCCTTCAAAAGCACACATCGGACCCTCTCCATCAAAGTCCCATTTATCCGTTCGGCTACCCCATTTAATTGCGGTATCTTCAGCGTAGTCTTCTGATGACGAATGACATGAGATCGGCAATACTCATTAAACGCTCTGATGTACTCCCCACCATTATCACTTTAAATGTATTTTAGTTTCTTCCCCGTTTACCTCTCAACCAAGGCGTGAAAATGCTTGAAGAACATAAAAGCTTGATCCTTCGATTTCAGCGAATACACCCATAATTTTTGAGAACAATCATCAATGAATGTGATGAAGTAAAGTGCTCCTTCAAGAGTCTTCATCTTGAATGGGCTACATAAGTCGGTGTGGACCAATTCAAGAAGATCAATATTCCTTGTAGATGAATTGCCATTGAATGAGATCCGTCGTTGCTTTCCAGCCATGCAATGAGAACAAGTCTTCAGTTGAGCTATTTTTACACCCCAAAGGTAATTTTTCTTGGCTAAACAGTTCAGGCCTTTCTTACCCATGTGACTCAACCGATGGTGTCACAAATTTGAAAGCTCATCATCTCAAGCAACATGCACATCTCCCGCTGTAATCGATGCTTGCATCACATACAAGTTGGAAACTTTTCTGCCCCGAGCAACAACTAGAGACCTTCTAGTCAGCTTCCATGCTCCTGCGCAGAACGTGCTACAAAAGCCCTCATCATCAAGCTTGCCAGTCGAGATCAGATTCAGTCGAATATTTGAGACATGTCTAACATCTGTCAACAGCAACTTGGTCCCATTATTTATGGTGAGACACACATTACCATAGCCAGCAATACGGGACATACCTTCATTGCCCATTTTCAACACTCCGAAATCACCTGGAGTGTATGATGTGAAGAACTCTTTTCGTGACGTGACATGAAGTGAAGCACCACTATCCACCACCTAGCTTGTCTAAAGATCAACCAGATTTACCACCTCATCCTCCTGGCACACCAGCCAAAGATCACTTCAGGTAACAACTGTAGCTTTTTCTTCATCTCGAGTCTTGTCAACCTTCTTCTCATTACTCTCTACATTCTCTTACTTCCACTTGTAGTAATATTTCTTTATGTGTCCCTACTTTCCACAATGATGGCACTCGAGGTTCTGATACCTCAATCAGGATTTGCTTCGGCTCTTCTCAGCAGGCTTAGGACCACACCCTTTATTTCTTCCTCGTGTCTCGGAGACTAACACTTTGGAGTGTGTAGGGGAAGTACCTTGCGATCGATGTCTCATCTCTTCATTCAACACCGCTCCCTTTGCTATCTCAAGAGTTACCACGCCGCTTGGAGTTGCATTGGCGACAGTAATCCTTACAACCTCCCAGGAGTCCGGTAAAGTAGTCAGAAGCTACAAACCCAATAGTTCATCATCAAATTTAATACCCATGTCGCTCAATTGATCAACACATCCCTGAAACTCATTTAAGTGATCAGCGACAGACGAGCCCTCCTTGTACCTTACTTGCATAAGTTTCATCAAGTGAAATAATTTATTGTTACCGGTCTTTGAAGTATAAAGTGTTTCAAGTTTCTGCCACAAAGTTCTTACATGTGTCTCATTCTGAATGTGATTATATACATTATCATTCACAAATTGTCGAATATAACTGCAAACTTGTTCATGCTCAAAAGCCCACTCCTCCTCAGACTTTGATTTCGGATTTTGCTACGCAAAAATCGAATGGTGCATCGATTTCACAAACAGCAAGTCCTTCATCTTACTGCACAAAATATCATAGTTTGTACCATTTAAATACATCATCTTATTTTTGGCCTTCATCGATTCAAACTAGTCACAATACCCAACACGAACCAAAATCTCTGATATCACTTGTTAGAATTAAACACTTGTTTAAACCGCAAGAAAATGCGTAGTAGATGATAGCAAGTACACAATAAGCAACCACAAACAATAAAGGTACGATTTTTACGTGAAAAACTCCCTATGAAACGAGGGAGAAAAACCACAGGACACAGAGTCTGAAATTTTTACTAGTAACAGTTGATCGATTATACAAATCCCAAATCACAAGAATCAATATCAACTAACTTTGCACAGCCCGTATAAGAAATATAAAGAGTAAGAGTAGAAATAAAACCTGGCAGATGTTCTTCTTAGCAGCAAGAACCTCGTACGTATGATTACCGAAGATTGGAACATGATTGAAAACCCAAACGGAGGCTCAAATCTTCCTCTTCTTCTTCTTCTTTCTCTTTTCTCTCTTTTTCTTCTCTGGAACGACGCTCAAAACTGATTGGAATAACCTAAAAATGCAAAGTGCGCATTTTATATAATCGGCGCGCGCTCGAGTGCCTGTCGAGCGCACAGCGGATGCAGGCGTGCGCTCGAGTGCTATTCGAGCGCACAGCAAGCAGGGGCTTATTGGAATTTGCCACTCGAGCGCTATTCAGGCACACAGCGAGCGGAGGCACACTGGAATTTGCGGTTCGAGCGCCCAACAGACGCAACTCAGTCCTTCTTCATTCGGTGAGGATATTTACCTCTATCCGCCACATCAAGTGGGTATGGGCCAACACGAAAGTCACCCATAAACCAACATGGTCTATTGATGATGTTTCATTGAAAGTGTAATGGGTGTGAATGGCAATGAAAAGCTGTTGAGAAAGAAGTAGAGAGAAATGACGAAGGCTAGAAGGGAGAGAAAACAAGATGAGGCAAAAGCTCGTCGGCTTGAAGATAGGAAAAGGGACATACTTGGTAGTAGTTTTACTACAGTAAGAAACGCTTTTAGGGTACATATACAGTAGATTCTGGATAGTAGATAGAAATGAAATCTGAGTCGTTCGATTATAAAGAAGTATCAAAGAGAATATTCATTCGAGGAGCAAGACACTGGGCAGCATCTGGACCGTTCTTCTTATAATGAGTAATAAGTATGAACAAAAATCCTAAGAGTAATATCTTACGAATAGAATGATAATGCACTTAGGGCATTAAATAAAATGGTATAAATATAACTTATAATGAGTAATATCTTATGAATAAAAATCCTAAGAGTATTGTTTCTTTGGATTATAAAGACTCAACTTTCTTCTCAAAGTGAAGGTACTGTTTTTCTTTCTCTCTTCTTACGTGAGATTCAACCTTCGCATCCGAGAGAGGGATTTAGAGTCACACTATAAAGACAACCCCATGTTGTATTTATTCATGGCAGCCCTGTACCTAAGGTTTTCATATTATGAGATTTAAAGAGGATTAAATATTCCTAAGTTTTGTCCATATATTGGGAAGTACCTGCTTCAATGGCTTAAATCTATGGCCTTTAAGTCATAACAACTATGGAATAGTATTAACATTACGCTAGGTTAATCCTCTCATAAACTGATATTATATGTTTACCATAATGTTGTGTGGCATTTGTCATCGCTACTGGCTTTCCATCTTCTTTGCATGTATGTTTTCTTTTTTCTTTTTTTTTCCCCCATTTTTTACGAAACTTCTTCTAGATGTTTTTTCAAGAGAGTTTTGATAGGGATTTGGTAGTAATCCCATGACTTTAAATCCCACAATATGTTGAGCTTTGAAATCCCACCGAAGATGGTGTCCTTGACACCCTGACCTAGCGGATGTCGACTTTATATTTCATCACTATAGGAATTGGATTAAAAATGTCAATTTTTTTTTAATGATGAATCCTTTATCTTATTCATCGTCCTGGATTGAGACTTTCTCCATTACAGTATATTTGGTAAAGGGGTCCGCCCTCCTCAGTCATTAGATTCACATTTCCCTGTGATAAGCCTAATTGAATATTGACTTTACTTCTTATAAGATTAATTAAAAATTTTTAAATATATAAATATGATAGTAAAAGATTACTTAATTTTAATATGTGGTTCATTCTTAATATGACTATTAGAAAATTAGTATGACTATTAGAAAATGAGCCACTGCAATCCTCCAACACGTAACCCTGAATGCTATAAGATTGTTTGTCAAGCTTGCTTTTATTTTGAATCAAAAGATAAGTAAATAGACATATTTCATTACACTAATCTAGGGAAGGGGTCATTCGTCATTGCTTAAGTGGCCAAGGCTCAAGAAATGTGTCGGTTATAGAAAGTATTGTTCTCATGGTTAGATTCAAGCTCTTGGTCCCTACGAAAAGAAAAAAGAATTTCACGTTGTTTCTTTCAAAAAGAGTGGGTTATAAATATCGATTGTAGATTTCTCTAGAGTTTAGGAAAGCATAAGAAAAAACAAATTCCTTTTTTTCACTGAAAATCACTCCCATTTAAAAATAAAACTCATTTATTTTTTTATTTCTTCCCCATCATTTTTGCCCCGTAAAATTCAAGAAAGATTTTTTGAGAATATTCTTTAATTATTTTTGAGGCATTCGAGAATGAATCAACAAGTTAAGCCAGGGCATTTTACAAACAACATTGTCACACCAACTCAAAAAGACCTCTGGAGTATCTAAATCAATGTTCCCAGTCAAATGAGCTTTTCCAGCTCCAAGCACAGAAATCTACACATGCCCTAAGAGATCCGCTTTAGAGCCACCATTATCTTCAATCAGTCCTACAACACCTTTTATCACTTATATTAGAGGGATCGGTCATTAGCCACTACAACATGGCATACAAATTGATCAAGCAATCTCGGCTGTCCACTCAGGAATTAGTCATAATTCTATCATTTCTTCTCCTTTTCAAGCCCACGACGCCAAAGCTGCAGAATGACTTTACTTTCGTCCCAAAAGATTTGGTTGACAACTGATTTTTACTGTAAGATTTTGGGTCTCTTTTTTGTGATAGCTATAATCAATAGACAGGTCATTTAAAGGATGTGCGATATTCATGTATGAGATGCTCGAGCTAATAATTCTAACAAGTTTTTTTTTTTGGTAAGTAAGTGTGTATTTTGGATTCAAGGGAGAAAATTTACAAAAAATATGTAGTAACTCCAAGTTTTTTGACTTGGAGTTAGAACATAAAATGTTAGGGCATACCCCGAGCAACTTGTACATCATATAATATCTCAAACAAAAACCCCTAAGGGTAACGATCTAACAGAAAACATAAAATGAACATAGTCATTATACATTAGCCGTATCAAAATCAACACCTCCGATCACCCCGCAGCGACTGACAACAGCAAACAATGCTGTTGACATCTAAATGCAGCCCAAGTTTTCCACAGCATGACGCAGTAGTCAACTGCAGCCTTCCATCATTGGGACCACCATTTAGACAGCCTTCCAGGTAGCACTATAGACAGCTACCCGCACCAAATATGCCGCCGATTCAGACAATGTGAACCAGCATCCACCATCACCATCCAACCACATCATCAGCCTGCCGATCCCATAACAGCAGAGACAGGCAAGCCAACAGAATACATCAGCAAGGAATATCTTCAGGAGGCGCCAGTAGCAGCAGAAAACAGCTCAGCAGACACATCAATGCATTCCACAGTAGTACCAAATGTGAGTTACTTCCATCGTAGCAACCGGAATCTGCACCAATCCAATATCAGCTACTGAAGCTGGCATCAGAAGATGTCTCCACCAGCTTCAGCACATCTGCCACATCACCGCATCCGGGCATTATGAACAGCAAGGGGTCGCCTCATCAAAGTCATAGCAGCGTTGGCATCAAGAGCAGCGGCCTACAGCAACATCAGGTAGTATTTCCATGTAGCCTTCTTAAGCTACCAATGCTACACAGCAGCTCACAAACTTCCATCAGCATAGAAAGGCTTTACAGCATCTCCTACAACAGTATCTGCTCTTCACAGCAAATTCCGGATCAATTTACATCCAACAATACATTTCACCCTCAACAAGATCAGTTCCCAATTCCCATCCTCAACAAAAAAAAAACCCAACTCATACATCAGCTGCTGTCATCCACCAGCAGCATATGTAGGGGCCCACTACATCAGATAACTGAAGCCTCGTGAGACTACAACCAACATCACCCCTACAGAGCCCAACTATAGAGCAGCAAGACAACACCAGCAGTTCAAATACAGCCATCAAATCAGCTAATCAAAATGGCACAGGCACTGGTCTAAACGGGCAATGAGTGAGACCCCTGCACCATGCCAATCCAAGATCATCACTTATTACCAGCCGAAATGACAACAGTAGTGTCAAAGGGTTAAGGCTCTCGGATAAGCCTTAGGTTGGAGAAGCAATGCGTATGCAGCAGTTCTCAGCAACATGGGATCAACCAAGGATCAAGCTGCAGCAAGAGCCAGTAGCTCCACTGAAAAGCCTTTTCTATATCAGGCAGAGAGCCGGCAAATTGTGCCAACAGCGCCCACACCTTAACAGAAAAGCTCCAAAACAAAAACCCTCATAAGACCAAAATTTTAGAGATCCAAATAATCCTAAAAGGGCACACACCTATCATTATTCAAGCCAAAAATCACTCCAAGATAGAGCATGCATCAGCACGTAAGCTAGAGTAAAGCAGAGAATCAAAATCAGGGTCCCAGGAGTACCCCAGTCAAAAATTTACCCCAGCAGCATGTTCCTAAGAGCAGAGCACGCCTCTGGATTTTTGAGAGGCAGCTTTTTTCTTTTTCCTTATCTTAGACATCTTCCAATCAGTCTCCATACCCCGCATTTCGTCTACCAGAGAGGATTTTGAGGAGTATTTCAACGAAATCCTCTTAATAGAGCTAGGGGTAAGCAAATACTCATCCAAGTCCAAAGGGTGAGGGTCACAAGGGCCACAAAAGATTCATATGAGGGTCGGCTGATAATTCATAGAAGGTTATCTAAGCAGCAAAGATCGCTGGAAGTTGTGCAAAGTTTGTAAGAGTTAGCCGAATGTCAGTCAAGGGTTGGTCTAGCAACAAAGTTTGTTGGAGGTCATACGAGATTCATGCGGGACTTTGCCAAGAGTTGTTTGAGCAACGAAGTACATTGGAAGTTCACATGATGTTCGATTGAGGTCGGCCGCAAGGTTTGTATGAGGTTCATACTAGGATAGTAGAGTAAAACGTATTTTCAGTAAATAAGTAGTATTTATGCCTAGTAGGTGTAGGATAGATGATCGTGCACTTTTGAGAAATAATGAGAGTCCTTGATGTGTGCCGAAGGGATTCATGTACACTAATTCTGGTGAGATTAGCGCTTGACAAGCATGTGCATAGATCCCTCGAATGGGGTCACACATGATGCATTTAAAGATTACCTATGTGCCAAAACTATTATACAATCACGCTTAATATGATTTTAGGGTTTAACAACATGGGTTGCAGCGTGGACCAAAAAGCCATGTAATGAGAGGCACAAAAGGATTTTAAGATTAATTTCAACATAAGAAGTACCGCACATGAGAGAGGAGAGAGAAAAGAGAGAAGAAGTTCATATCTATTTAAGATCTGATTCGAGTTCTTTTATTCGCTAAGGCCAAGTACGTTGCCATAGTATGCTCTTAGGATATATGACCATTCGATTGCTCTTATTCTCATTGTAATTTCTTTTGGACTAGATTTGTTGAGTGTTGTGTTCAATTGATTAGTCACTCGAATTATAATAAAGGGTTTTTAAAGGGAATTACTTAGTAACTGGCACTATTTATGATGAATATATATAAAATTTATCATGTGATTGTTTCATTATTTTAAAAAGGTTTTAGTAAAGTACAAATTTTAAAAGATTATTTTAATGATAATTAATTTCATCAAATTGATATATTTTCGATGTTAAGTTATTTGGATTAAAAAGTATCGGATTGAAGTAAGTTAGGTCGAATAGTACTTAATTTACAAAGATAATGCTATATATCTCTGACTCTCCCCATGAAATGGTGGGCCTTGTACATTTACTAATGCTTCTCGTCCAAACAATTATTAGAGGCAATAACGGATCTTAGTCAAAAGCTTACCCGACCATTTTAACTTTTACATAATTTGATATATGTTTTTATTCCTTACAAAGTTTTACCTAGGAAAGTAATTGATACACTTTATATATATTTTTTTTAAATTAAACACTGATGGGCCCGGTAGCCCATAAATCGACCCATGATCCAGCCAACAAGGAAGACCACCTTGAAAGTGTTAGCCTAGCAAAATGTCCTCGTGGGCCCAGGCCTAAACGGCATGGCCTAGATCTGCCAGCAGAGTATGGGCATCAAAGGTTGCTTCCTTTTATGTTCATTAAATTGCTACATCAACTTATTTCTGTGGCTATCCGTTTTCAGTGTCATGAGCTTGCTGTTCGCCTGCTTCTCACTCAAACCCAAATTCTAATAGTCTCGCGCCTGCCATGAGCTCACCATCCACTCGAGTTAAAATTCCAGTAGCCTAGTGCCTACCGTGCGCTCGCCGTTCGCTTGGACCTAAATTCTAGTAACCTCGCGCCCGAAACTCGTCGCATTCTCGCTCAAGCACCTATGCGTTGTTCCCTTGAAACCCTAGACGTGCTCAATTTGCACTCGAGTGTTGTCGCAACAGTTATTTTTTTAAGCGTCTTTTTCAAGTTTCACAATATATTTCTTCATTCTTTTTGTTACGCTACTTCTGGCTGATGCTTTTTTGAGCACCCCTTTTGAAAGAAAACAAACATCTACTACTTTAATCTTTGCTCAAATTAAGAAAACCTTAATTATATTATTACGCTCTTGTGTTACGGTTTTTTTACTACCTTCACCTTACCATTTACAACCCTACCTACCTTCTACCTTCATTGACGACATTAGTTGTGTGAAGAAGAGGTTCCGGTGGAGTTTGGAATTTCGAGCGGTTCATGAAGGAAGATTGACGTAAAGACCGAAAGGTGTTCGATTTCATTGCTGCGGGTAAATCCAATAAGTTCCTTGATAGGGATAACAAGACGGGAATAAGTCAGTTATGTTAGTGCATAATTACCACCCAATTTATAAATTAATTTTCATAGTGGACGTCTTCTCTAACCGTTGAAGTCGAGAGGATTTTTCGTAATAGTTACGATTATCAAGTTTTCTCTTCGTCACCAAAAATTGTGTATTTCTCATTATTTATTATTGCTTTAATTTTCAAGCTATTGTGTTGATATTGATACTAGGATTATCCATATCATATAGATTTAAATTTTTTTTACGTATATTGAATTTTGATATTTATACTGCCTCCCAAAAATTATCAAGGGGTCAAAAAGTTTATTCGTTTTGGGACTAAAAGTTCCCTTCCAATGAGTCTCATATCTTATTCATCTGTCTTGGATTGATACTTTCTCCACTGTAATAAATTTGATTAAGATAGTTTCCCCCCTCGGTCATTAGATTCATAATCAATTTCCTCTGATAAGCCTAATTGAATATAAGTTTACTTTTAATAAGATTAATTAAAAGTTTTTAAATA
>JAODPA010032765.1:0-12388 GCA_025585075.1 Nepenthes mirabilis | reverse complement strand
GCCGATTTCGAATTTATCGTGGAAAAGCCGATTTCGAATTCAACATGGAAAAGCCGATTTCGAATTCAACGTGGAAAAAGCCGATTTCGAATTCAACGTGGAAAAAGGCTGACTTCAATTTTAAGGTGCCAAAAGCCGATTTCGAACTTCAATTTCAAGGTGCCAAAAGCCGATTTCGATTTTAATACAGTGAAAGCCGATCTCGATTTTAACATGAAGAAAGCCGATTTCGATTTTAACACGGCAAAATCGAAGCATCAAAGGCCGGAGTTCTTTTTCATAACTGGACGGAGTATTTATTTCCTAAAATGCCGGAGTTCTAAATCTGAAGTCATTCTTTAAAATGCCGGAGCTCTAAATCATTTTCTGTAAAAATGTCGGAGGACTTTTATCTTAAAGTCAGAGATCTTTTGACAGAATAGAGTTCAATAGCAGGAATTCTTGTTTCATCTTAAGCCTAAAATTTCTTTCCGTAAACATGCATTTAGCAAAATTCATAACCATTGACAATTAATCATAAACAGAATAAATCTAACATCATGCGTAACAGAATTTCCTTTAAACATGCATTTCAGAACGAATAGTCATAAAATAGCAAAAGATTACTTCATACAGAATATCATATACTTTCATAGCAACATAATTAAACATGAGTTTTAGAAATAGGGGTGAGTATCTTGCCTGAATTCCTTTCTACTTTGCCTTAGCTTTCGGTCTCCTTCTTTACTTTAGAATTTCTAGTGGTGCCTTTTCCTGATGCTCTTAAGCCCTTATTTATAGCTCTAGGTTTTGGTGGCCATCATTTATGATTTTCCTATTTTCCAAGGGTATCATTTATGGCTTCTCATTTTCCAAGGATGGTGGTTTTCCAATAAGTCTCGGAAACAGCCGAAATATTGATGGTCGCTCCTTCCCAATATTCTTCCTTATTTTTCGAGACCGGACTCTTTCAAGCAATTCCGGACTCGTTTTTACTTCGAAAATCCGGAGTTACTAAGAAAATTCGGACTTCTTTTTACTTCGAAAGTCCGGAGTGTTTTCTTTCAAGCAAATCCAGACTTCTTTTTACGCAATGAAAGCCGGACTTCTCTTTTACCGCAATTATCCTGTGTTCTTATTGAAATCCGGACTTCGGTTTTGTGACGAATTGCCGAAGCTCTTAATTCACACGGAAATCCGGACTTCTCTTCCTTCAATGAAATCCGGACTTCTGTTCACCACGGAAATCCGGAGTTCTTCTTTACCAAGGGACATCCGAACTTCTTTTTACTTTGGAAATCCGGACTTTATTTTCACTGCGGAAATCCGGAGTTCTTCTTTACCAAGGGACATCCAGACTTCTTTTTACTTTGGAAACCCGGACTTCATTTTCACTGCGGAAATTCGGATTTCATTTTCATTAAATCTGAACTTCTTTTATCACGGAAATTCGGACTCATTTTTCATCAAAGGAAATCCGGACTGATTTTTATTAAGGAAATCCGGACTTCGTTTTCATCCAGAAATCCGGACTAAAATTTCACCAATGCAATCCGGACTTCTTATTCCGAAAATCCAGACTTCTTAAGGCCGAACTTGATCCCATCTTAAGTCGATGTATTTTTCTTCTTTCGTTTTCCGGTCAACTTGCGTTGATCGGGTTTGATGATGGAAATTTTTCTTTATTATCCGGACTTCCTTTTATCAAGGGAAGTCCGGACTTCTTTTCTTCTAGAAAATCCGGACTTGATTTTGGGTTTGGATTTTGTTCGAGGCCGGACCTCTTTGTAGCGGAACTCCTTTTTATTAAGCAGGGCCGAAGTTGATACACCCATTTGATTTTTGTCTTAGGGCAACCTCATTATAATTTTTGGTCAACTAGCGTTGACCGGACCCGATGACTAATTTTCTAGGTTTTGAAATTTGGGTCGTTACAGGCACCACCATGGTTATTTCTTCTATTTTTTCTACTAGCTATCCTATAATTAAGGTAAACACAACGTTGTAACCACAGAAAATAGCTAAAGGAAGAGATATTCAATAACTTAATAAAATTTAAACCTATCCTAAGGACAAATTCCTAAAAGTCCTAGTTGCCTTAGCTACCCCGACTTATTCCCATAGAAATTTAGTACAAAAATTCAAGCATATGCTTCCTCTTTTTGATCGATCAATTCCTAAGGCATCTCATATCTCTGTTACCAATTGTGACGGAACATATATTTTTTTGTCTTCAGATAATTTCGTCATTCAGAATAGGAATAAAAACCCGAGTGTTACTTAAAGTCTTAGGAAAAAACGGGCAGAGTTTATCCTAAAATAGTAAAACAGTACATATAAACTAATGCAAAACCTACATATAAATCAGTACATGCACACAATTATCCATTTATACCCTAATTTTTCCTACAACATGCGTTCATAGGACCACAGATGCCATCTATAACTTTAATATAATCCTATCCACTAAATCAGGAACGTATAGGAGATGCCATCTAGGACCTGTATAGAAATCTAGGAAACATATAGCGGAAATAGAACTATTAACCTGCAGAAGCATAGTATTCTATTTTATTACGTACATCACATGCATTTCTATATACTAAATCTATATACATATAATTTGTACACAAAATTATATATCAAAGTCAGATTTTTACATTCAACTGTTTCTCCAAGATTACTTCAAAATACTTCAGATCTCCAAAGCTTCAAGCTAGGCTTCAGATCACTCCTCGTTTGGTAATAGTTTTACTGTCTCATCTAGAGGAGGAAAAAATAGTAAAACAGTGAGTTGAGACCCAATAAGGTACATGCAGGCATACAATAAAATTTTTATGTAGAATAGAATGCATGTTGAGGCATAAACGCTATAAAGTATTAATTTACAGAACTTTTTAAAAACAGAAACACTTAAGTTTCGAAAAACAGAAGTCAATGTAATCATATTTTGTTAATACTAAATTGATAAGATAGGCTTCAGAAAGTAGAAATTGGTTTCAATTCTTTAGATTATAGAAATTTTTTTTCCTATAAATGAAGGACCCAACCAATAGACCCTATTAGCGGAGGGGTGAATAATCGATGATAGGTTGTGTTTGCACACAATTAAAGCCAGTAACAGTAGTCCGGTCTCGTGGGATATCCTTTCTCGTGAGATTCAGTATAGTATGCTAGCCAGTAATAGTAAACCAACCTCTAGTTTAATGCACTGAGGAAGGGTGGACCACAAATAACTCTATGGATAGAGTTATCCTCGATTACTACCATAATATTCTAAGACATGTCGGAGAATCTAACCTAACTGTATATTAGTCATGGGTCTTAAATAATAGTATAAGAAATATTTTTCCTTCTTATTTCATAACTGAAAACCCTTTTCAGTTTTAGAAATTAGTCAGAGTTTTACAATAACTCTTCAGTTAGTTTCATAACATATAGTAATAGTCTAAAACCCTTTAGATTCCCTTCAGAATATGTAGAAACACTTTGAAACCCTTCAGATTTATTTTAGAATACACAGTAACGGTCTAACATCCTTCAATTTTGCTTCAGAAGTCCACGGTAATTTATCAGTATAAGTCAGTGTAAAATTTTTAGAAGTAGTTTATACCAGGAACTTTATTTCAGTATAGATTAACTTATATATAACAGATGTTATGGGTGAAAATCATTAAAACTCTTCACTTTCGTACCTAGGGTTTCACCGAAGTTTTCGGATGATAAACGGATACCAAACACATGCATTTTCATGAAATCGGAGGTATAACCAGTAATATATACAAGTAAACTTAAAATCTGACCGATTAATCGGGAAAAATAGGGGATATTTACAGTAAATATGTAGAACCATATATTTAAAGTATAAATACTCTTTTAGGGATACAGAAAAGTAGTAAAAACAGAAATAATGTTTGAGGTACACTTGACTAAGCTCAGTTTACAGTTATCATGACTCTGATTAGAGTGGATAGGAAGCTTTTTCCCTTTTTTCTTCTCTTCCCTCTCCTTCCTCTCTTCTCTCCTTCGTTCACTGCTGGGTGTTGCTGGAGAAATGTGCCCTAAATCCCAAATTCTTCATTTAAAACACGAGGGAAAGAGAGTCACATGACTGGGCCCGTGAGCGGTGCCTGAGCACCACTCGAGCACTGAGTGGGTGCCCAATACAAATTCTCAGCCGCACTCGAGTGCCCGATTTTGTTAATTCCACTCGGGTGGTGCCTCGAGTGCCACTTGAGCGTGGCATTCTGTTAAATAGGCCCCGATGGTGCCTCAGGCGCCACCCGGGCGCCGATGCCCTAGGGGCTTATTTTGTCTCTAAATCGAATTCCTCCCACATTTCTCCTTAATCCATTCACCTCAAACACATTTATATCAATTAAATAAATAGGAATTATCATGTTTTCAGGATCGGGTCTTCACATTTTTTGTCAAAAATCTGTCAGATTTTGGCTAGAAAAACGTGATCCGTCACAATTGGTATCAGAGTATAAGATACTTTAAATTTGATCTAAATCTTATGCAAAAATTTAGGTTAGAGTAAGATAGATCAAATAAGTAGACGACGGTGTAGGGTGATTAAGTTAAAATGGATGGTTCTAGTTGTCCTAGTCTATATAACTTAGAGTAGAACTAAGTGAGGATCAGTAGTTAAGTTGATCATCTAGTTGTGGTGTCCAAGTTAGTTCTTTAATCAAGTTAAGTTGATTCACTTAGGCTAGAACTAAATTAGAATCAGTTAGTTATGTTGGGCCGCATAGTGAATAGTGTCCTGGTTAAAATTTGAATTGAGTTACAATCTAACCCATTTTGTTCTTATTTCAGAAAGAATATTAGTAGTTGATCTTGCTGCCTAGACAAAGGTGGACACGTGGAGGTGGTCAACTACGTGATAGAGAGATCGAGTGTCTGAACCTGTTGAGTGGGATGGCGAGACTAGAAAATCTTAGAGGATCTAGTCCGGGTGAGAACCAGTAGGAGAAGTTATCAGGGGATACCTTGAGGATTGACTAAGGTTAATCTTGATCTGAGGACTAAGAATGGGGTTGCTTGAATAGCATACCAAGTGAGGCGGATAAGAAGAGACGATCACTCGAGGTTATGATGACTTGGAGTCGATTTCTGGTATTAGTGAATCCGAGGATGTCGATTTAAAATCGATTTAATAATGATGATCAAGTGTTTGAATTTTTGGATGGCACAGATCTTATAGAAGATAAAATGTGGTTCCTAAGAATTAAAATGGCGGTTGTAGTGACCCATGTCTAGGATCAGATTTGGTGATATTTGTCTCACATAAGTTAGAAGGTGAAGCCAGCCATGGGTTCATTAGAATTATTTTGTGGTACTGAGCCTTGATCTGATTTTGGTGATGTTTTGATTGATGAGTCGCCGTGATAGTATAAATTGTGTTGATAAGAGTATTGTGCTCTGCAATATAATTGTGAAAATTTGATTATGAGGTAGAGTTGATCCAGGTATCAGAAAATTAGTATCATTGTGCCTGCAAGTCATTTAATAAGGACATGTGTCTAAATTATGTAGCGTATAAGGCCACACTTGGAGGTCATTTTGTAGTCACTAAGAAGTTTTAGTCGTGTGAATATTTGAGGATGTTTTTGGAAGGAAGATTAGGTGATTGATTTTTTGATCAATAATGCGAAGTTATGTTGAAATCGACATCGATCTTTAAGAATTTCGTATAAAATTGAAGAAGTATCGATTAGGTGTTGTTGTGGAGTGCTCTAGAACCTTTGAGGTAGGTAAGATGAACCTAAAAGGTTAATTATGGATTATTAGAAATTTAGAGTGCTAGGAAGATTAATGGTTTATTATGCGGTACTGTGAATGAATAGTTGAATCATTTAGTCTTTTGTAAGGGCTTGGTGTCTTCTAAGATCGATCCGTATCCATAATTGTTAATTGTGGATAATTAAAGGTTGTACCCATGGCAGCATTTAAGATACGATGCGGCCATTATGAGTTTTGGTAATGCCGTTTGGGTTTGTAGATTTATTGGCTTATTTGTAAATTTTATGGGTTGGATCTTTTGACCATATTTAGGTTAGTATTGTGATGGCCTTATCGATGAATTCAAATAATCATAAGGTGTGTGAACTTTGTTTGAGGACTGTATTATGGATTAGGAAGACTTATGTTTGAGTTTTTTCCTGCATTGTGTATGGGTAGTCGCCCTTGGATTAAGTGGGGAAGAAGTCCATGATCAAAGCTACTCTACCAGTGGTTTGGAGTTAGCAATTGTGGTCTTTGTTTTGAGAACTTAGGTGTTACTTGTAGATATAGTTATTGTCTAACTAATTTTCAAGGTCTGAGTAGTCATGTCATACAAAAGATATAATCATACATTAGTGCAAGTGGGTAAACTGCTTGAGGATTGTAAACATAAATCTCAGTGTCTTTTAAGGAAGGTGGTCATTGGGGCTGATATTTGAAGTCGAGAGTTTTTAGACATGATATCTTTTTAATACTTCATAGGGGATGTTGTAGGGAAAATTGCGAGCAATTCTTGATATTTGAGCAAAATGGAATGTTGTGCTCTTGATTTAGGAGACAGAATTATATTCTAAGTATTAAAGCTATGAAATTATGAGATGAGGAGTCATTGTTGTTTTGTTTCGTGGTTGTTAGAATGGCAAGGATTTTGGGTGTTCGGATAATTATGGATTAGCTAGCGATGACGGTCTATTTACCACGAATTTAGATGATTTGATCAGGTTGAGTAAGTTGGCTTGTCGGTATGCTAATGAGCTGATAAGTTGCTAAATGTTCAAGTTTTAAGGTTTTGGTGGTAACTTGAGGCTGTATCGAAACCTTTGAGATAATTGCTTTGATCATGTCTCCTATGTTGGGTGTAATATGAGGATTATGAGTTTTGCTTTGGATATGTCGATGTCATTGAGATTTTCTTAGGTTTGTAGTTGCCGTGTAGCCTAGGTGTCTGATAAGAATCCCTGGGTGAGAAATACAAGTTAATTTTAGTATACAAATTAATGGTTAAATCAGAGTAGTACAGCGGTAGCATGTGGGCCCATGGCCTAGAGATTTCAGAATAAGATTGAGGTTTCATGTATCGGTCATTTTCGAGGCTTAGGATGAATTGAAGTAGAAGTTCATTGGCTCGTTCGAGGTATTGAGTTAAGTCGGAGGAATAGTCAATATAATCTAGGTTACCTTCAGATTTTGTAGATTGTCATAGTCTTCCTTGCATCGATAACTGAGGAAATCATTAAGTGATCGAGTTAAGCCATTCTGGAGATTAGGAATTTGCCTTATGATAAGGCTCTAACTAATATTTGGATAGGAAATATCAGACATTGGAAATAAGGACGATTCATTTGGTTAAGGCCGTTTAGAGTAAGTTATTTGATCCAAGATGTGGTTTAGGATCATAAAGAATGAATTCTGCAAGGATTTCTCCTGATTGTTGAATTTTGAGATTTGTTAAATTTTAAAGATGAAATTTCTATACGTGTGAGAGAGTTGTAAGGTACTAGTTTCAAAAATATGGTAATTAGGAGTAATTTAATTAATATAAATGAATCGAGGTTAAAGGACATGTGAGAAATTAGATTAAAAAACCCAAAGACCCGAAATTGGCAAAATCAGGAACTGGCATTGTAACCCTTGAAAAGTTAATCCGTAAATGAGATTTGGGTTTTAAATTATGATAATCATAGCATATTAAGCTAATATAATCAAAATTAGGGTCCAAGAATATGAAAAATTGGGTTAGAAGGGTTGAAACGTGTCTCGGACAGCGTGTGCGCCAAACAGGCTCGATGTAGGCTTAACGCAGACTTGACCTACACTCAAGGTGCAATCTACTCGCGAAAAACAGAATGCCATGCCCGAGGTGCGCTTGAGTGTGCCCAAGGCTTGGGTTGGTAGAATGGTTCGCTAAGTGAGCGCCCGAAGGGTGCTCGAGTGCAGCCCTTGGGGTGCGCTGGCGCTCGAGTGCTAGTCTGACTATAAAAACATATTTGGGATTTTTGCGTGTCATTTTACAACGGTCCAGAGAGAGGAGAGAGAGAGAAGGAGGAAATCAAGCCCTCGGGTTCGAATTTGACTTGGAGCTAATTAGAAAAGTGATAAATTGGGTCGAGGCAAATGCACTCATACCCTCCTATTTTGTTTCTTTGCACTTTTATTTCGCCTCTTCGGGAATCTTCATTCCAATACCCGATTAAATTTATATTTTGTGTTAACCATGACTTGAGCATGCACATATGTGGATTTCATGTCCGATTTCCTAGTTTTGATCATTATTTTGCACCAAAACCTAACCCAGCGCCTGGATGTTTTCACCCACAAATTTTTCAAATTTTTACATCAATTGGCTTTAGAAAATCATTACATATGCCTTAAATATGTTAATTTACCAATTGGATATTTGATTTGGTAGTTTTATACGGAATTACTCTCACCGAAACCCTAACCTGCGCCCCCTTTGGATTTTATTCGAATGTTTGTAATTTATGCATGATTGGGCTTTAGAATTTTGTAATCCTATTCTTATGGACACGGGTGCTTTGAAAATTTGGTATTTGTTCACATATATTATATGTATATTATCTTACGGATTTCAAAAATATTATCAGACGTAAATTGAGATATTTATCCATACATACGTTAAATATATTACCTTGTGTATACTCCGTAAATTATGTTATATGTAATTGTAAAGGTAATTGTTATCTGGAAGTTGCAATGTTACGTTTGTCTCACAGTGGTAAGAATTTCTATTTTCTTTTATACTTTATAATGTTCATGCATATAATTTAAGTCATGTGAAGATTTAAACTTATGAGAAATATAAAAATTATGTAAGTATACGAAGGGAATGCCATAATTTGATATGTTTACGATTCGTTTTACCAGAGTGAGAACTTTGTATAAGAAATTTGATGGACTTTCCCTTAAGGAAAAAGAAATTGTGAAACCTGGACCACAGATTTGTATTTCAGATGATAGTATTCCCTAGCATACTATAGATATTATAGTGGAAACTCAAGGCTTATCCTGGCCGTATTTTGTAGCGGGTGATATTTCTTGACATGCCTTAATATATTATAGTGGAAGATCATTGTTTGCTAAGGGTCGCGTGCGGTTAATCCCCCGTCTATAGGGATTATATGTAGATGACCCACTTCTGGGCCTTAAATTGAAGGAGATGACTTTTGATTGTGTAGGAGTAAACACAATCTAGACTATGATTGACTGCTAATTAATCAGTAAGGCCTACTGGCCTTGGTTCGCAAAGATAATAAAATTTTTGTATATTTTAAAACCTAAAGGAAGAATAAGTAAAATGAAAAGGACAAATTAATTTCAAAAATGTATTTATTCACACTTCATCTTTATATATCTTCATTATGCTCATGTATCCTTCATCTACTTTATTTTGTATATATAATTTTTGTCTTTTATCATATTACACTTGCTGAGTATTTGGCTTACATTTATTACTTTTTTCCTTCTAAATGAGCATGCCCTTATGCCTAATGAGATTGAGTAGAGTTTAAGAGTTGGATAGGCTGCAGATCTCGATGGAAGAGCCTTTTGGGACTTAGTTTTGTGATTTTGTGTGATATAGAGTATTTTGTATTATTTTGAGATGGTTATCTATATCGATGTATGTGCATAATGATGATGTATATATAGTATAGTTTTCACTGTATCTGATGGATGTATGTGCTTCCGCATGTTTTTATGGTTAATTATGGTTACTTAGTGGCATCTTGTCTTAGCCATTGTCGTACTAGTAGTTATAACGTTGGTACCACTTGTTGTGAATTGTGGCTTTTGGATCTTGTGTTTTATTGTGTGGATGTATATACCGTACTGTACAAGGTGGTTTGTACATATTGTACTCGTTTGGCGGCCGTTTTTCTACTAGAACTCTGTCAGATTTCGGTTAGAAAAAACATGGTCCGTCACACTCGGCGTGGGATTGAAGTTCAAATTCGACCGTGTGTGGGCTGCTCGGTGCACAATCGAGGTTTAGTAACTAGTGAATGAGAAATCGACCTACTTAGGAGTAGTCTGGGTCACTTGAATTCATACAATGTCACACAAGCAGTCATATGAACATGCAAACAATTAATGACAACTAACAATTAGTGAATAAGCAAACAAATCATTTCATTAATGTGATACACTCTTACAAGCATGCTCGGTAATGTATGCTGGATCAACCTAGCTCGGCTTGAGATTACTGGTAATACTTCTTGAGGTGGACTACATTCCACGTCCTTGAGACCCGTTTGTCATTCCAGGTGCAAAGCTTGTATGCACCGTTTCATAGGATGGTCGAAACGAGGAATACGTATTTTCAATTTCAGGAAGAGTTTGTTTCTGTTAGCATTCTTGTCCGTGGCCTCTATACTCCGTAGAACTAGATCCCCTACATTGAATTGGCAAGCCTTTATCCTTTTTTTGTAGTACCGGGTGATTGGCTATTGATAGGCAACTGTGCACATCTTGGCCACATCTCATACTTCTTCGAGCAGGTCGAGATTCTCTTTGAGTCGTTGGGAGTTGTTGAGTGGATTAAAGCCCTCGAGTCGGAGGTTTGGCAATCCGATTTCTGCCTGGATGACCACCTCAGTTCTGTAGCGCAGAATGAAGGGCATCTCATATGTTGACTCCTTTGGTGTTATCTAGTATGACCACAACACGGAAGGTAGATCATCCACCCAGGAGCCCCCAGCATCTTTTAGTTTTGTGTTCAGGTCGCATAGCAGTGTTCGATTAGTAACCTTCACTTGTTTGTTTACTTGCTAATAGGCGACTGAGGTATAGACCAACCGGATGCCCAAACTTGCACAATATTTGGTAAAGCGCTTGCAAGTGAATTGGATTACATTGTCAGTTATGATGACCTCAAAAATCCCAAAGCTGTAAATGATGTTCTATCAGACAAACTCCGTAGCATTTTGCTTGGTGATTCAAGCCAATGAGGAGATTTTGACCCACTTTGTGACTTAGTTGATATCTACTATGACGAACTTTCTCTGTTCGGATGCGACGGGAAAGAGGCTGAGTATGTCGAACACCCATTGTGCAAATGGCCAAGGGACCTGAAGGGTCCTCAGTTTCGTGGGCGGTTGACGAGGCAAGTTGCTGCAGATCTAACAGTTCTCGTACTTTTTTACGAAGTCCATGGCGTCTTTTTTTATTATTGGCCAATAGTAGCCTTGGCACATTATCTTGAAGGCAAGGTTCTTGCCCCTAATATGTGACCCACAGAAGTCAAAATGCACCTTACTTAATGTGTAGTCGGCTTCCTCCGATGTGAGACACTACAAGTATGGGGTGGAGTACCCTCAGCGATACAACCTCCCGTCCACAATAGTGTACCAACCAACCGTCTTCTTTAAGCATTTAGCATCTTTCGGTTTCTCTAGTAGGGTGCCGTCCGCGATGTATCTTCAGTAGGGTAGTATTCAGCTTTTATTGTTGGAAACTTGTAGCAGTTCTTTTTTAGATTCTTCTATATTTGGAGAGGTTAGGACCTTTCATATGTCTTTCAAGTACTATTTTGAGCTTTCGGTTGACACTGTCTGATTGCATTTGGGGCCTAAACAGCCACAGTCGACCTTGGCCCAATTAGGATAGCCCACAATCCTCTTCTTGCATGCTGAAATTACTTAGCTTAGCCGGCTCGACACCCTAAAATTGCCCCTGATCGCAATCTCTCCCTAAATGAAAACTCTAACTCAGCAGATCTTTCATAATGGCAACTCTCATATCTACTACATCTAGTATTGCCACAAAAAAAGGAAGGAATGCTTCTTGTTGATCACGGCCGCTATAATCGGCACTCACGATCCTTATAACAACCTACTAAATCCGCGCAAACAACTGTCGGCTAACCTTGGTGTCCAAGCAGAGCTGAGCTAGCTCATAGGTTATAAATACTTCCTCACTTCCATGGGTAAGGACACGGCCAAACACACTTAGATACACATTTAAGGGCTCGCAAAAAGACAATTTTCTACCCAGAGAGCCTCCCAAGAACTCATTCATAATTCTTGCTCCCTCAAACTCAAAGCCGCTCCCTACCGTACGCGACATCATGTCAAAGCTGCTTCACGCTGAGCGTAGTCTCCGAGTTAGACTCAAACCCCATATCATTGTATCATCACGTATACTTTTCATCCCTACATCTTTTCATCTCTTTAAGAAAAAATTACTGATTTGAGTATCGGAGGATAAATCGATGGGCAAGTCCCGCCGATCCTTTGACCTATTGTTTTTAAGTTGTAGTATGTAGGATCTACGCTATTAAAAGTGAAGACTAGACTCACTTTTGTTTAACCCACCGTAAAAGATCAGGGGACACTCTAATCCGTCAGCAACTCGGATCCCAGACGCATTAAAATATATT
>JAODPA010032754.1:0-12389 GCA_025585075.1 Nepenthes mirabilis | reverse complement strand
GTGGTTTTGGCCTAACCTTTATGATATGGAGGTTGATAGGATTGTGACAAACTTGCCTTCCTACCTCCCCGATCCATCGACCAATGATGTCGTAGTCTGGACTGCTGACCCCACTGGGGTCTTCTCTTCAAAATCTGCTTATGGGCTTTTCCGTACATCGAGAGGAGTGGTGGAGTGGGCCTACCTAGTCTGGAGCCCGTTGTTAATTCCAGCCCACTCGTTCATCCTGTGGCTAGCAATCCGCCAAAGACTTAGCACTCTTGACAGGATTGGAAGATTCCTTCACATTCCTGCGCTATGTGTTCTCTGCTCATCTGATACGGAGAGTCATGACCATCTGTTCTTTAAATGTCATTTTTCGGCGGCCGTCTGGCGGAGGGTGCGCCATAAGGCTGGTTGTAGGTGGCCCCACCCAAATTGGAATGCTAATATCTTATGGGCTGCAAATCGGTGGAAGGGCAAAAATCTCAAGTCCTTTTCTTTTCGCCTCTCCCTTGCTGCTTCCGTATGTTTCATCTGGAAGGAGAGGAACCATCGTATGTTTAAGAATGCGGGGAACCTCACCGTCACACAGCTGGCTTCCCAGATTTCTGCGGCAGTTCGGGGGAAGTTGAAGGTTTCCCATAAAGCTGCTAATATGCAGGACAGGCGAATCTTGGATAGGTGGAACATTCCATGGACCAACTTACCCCGGAGTGAACTTTGGTTTGATCGCTGATTGGTGGTTGCAGTCTGACCGGAGTTGCTTTTGTGGTGTTTGGCTTCTGGAGTGGTTCTTAATGTGTGGATCTTGTTTCTGAAGGCTTCCTGGGCTGTGTCTTCTTATGGGTTTCTTTTGCTTCTGTGGTCTCTGGTCCTGGAGCGTTTCTGTAGTCCCTCCTTCAAAAAAAAAAAGAAGAAGTATTTTTTCATCCTTGCTTTGATCCCGGTGTATTCATTATGGCCCGGAATCCGGAGTGATTTTGATTCCAGTGTGCTTTTTCTGCACTCCGGAATCCGGTTTTTGCTTTTAAAATTCCCTGGATACGGAGTTCTCCTTGTACTCTGGATTCCTGTTTGCCTATGAGTCCGTAGTGTATTTTAAGCACTCCGGACTCTAGACTCTTGTGTTAAATCCTGGGTTTGGAGTGCTGTCTTCTAAGGCACTTCGGATCCGGAATGATTTACAAAAAAAAAAATCCTGGGTTTAGAGTGCTGTGTTAAATCCTGGGTTTGGATTGCTTTTATGCAATCCGAAATCCGGGCTGCTTTTGTAATCTCCTGCTTTCGGAGTTCTGTCTTCTCTGGCACTCCGGAACTGGAGTGATGATGGGATAAAAAAAAAAGTTAAAGTTAATTAATTTTTCTGCTTCCGGTCTCCGGATTGAGTCTTTGTTCGCGATTTGATGGACTGCTGCATAGCCTTCTGTCAATTTGGCAGAGTGATTTGGGACGGACTGTTTCTGCTGGAATGGCTATGGACCGAATGCCCTGCGCTCTTTAGACGGACCTCTCGGGCTCTCCGGAATACGGAGTACGGTTTTCCACGTACTTGGCTGGCCTGTTTCATCTGGTCGGAGTTGTTTCTGCTGATCTTCTCCCGGAGGGCCTTTTCTCTATTCTTCTGGAGTGATTGTCGCTGAGATATTGGACGGAGTTGATTTGTGATTTTGAATTCGTGTGCTTTTGTTTGCTGGAGTTCTTTCTTCCGATGTGCATTTTTCCGGAGTGTATTGCGCTGATAGAGGCCGGAGTGGAAGGTTGAAGACGGAGTGTGATTGAAGCCGGAGTGTCTTTGTTGCCGGAGCGTCTTTAGAGGCCGGTTTAGCTTATTGTTGCTGAAGTACTTTTTTGTGATTGGAGCTGTTGGCTTACTAGAATCAACGTCAGTGTAATTTTTTAATGACTATTGACATTGGTCTAGGGGTCTCCCCTGCTTTGTGTTCCTTATCCAAGTCGGCAAAATACTTGGGTACGAACATATTTTTGTACATTCTTTATACTTTTAATACATTTAATTACTTACCAAAAAAAAAATATTCCAGAGTTAACTTTGCCGGAGTGAAATATGCCGGAGTGCATTTTGCTGGAGTGGTTTTTCCGGAGTACTTCTCGACGGAATGCAAATTTCCGGAGTTCTGTGCCAGTTCCGCTCCTCGTGTAAGCCGGAGTGATTGGGACGGAGTGGCTTTTGCAGGACGGAGTGCTTGGGACGGAGTGTTACACATTCCGGAGTGATAAATGCCGGAATGCATTTTGCGGAGGGAGTTTCTGCAGAGCGTCTTGCCGGACTGCAATGTGACGGAGTGATCCTTTTCCGGAGTGCATCTTGGTCCGGAGTGCTCTTTTCCGGAGTTATTCTTTCGCCGGAGTGAAAATGTCCGGAGTGCATTCTCTCAGTTTGCCGGAGTGCATCTTTCCGGAGTACTGGTCACTGAAGTGCATTTTTCCGGAGTACCTAAACCGGAGTGCTTTTTTCCGGAGTTCGTCTTTGCCGGAGTGAAAATTTCCGGAGTGCATCTTTCCGGTGTGAAGTCTTCCGGAGTGGAATTGCTAAATTAGATGAAGTGCAACAGTCCGGAGTGCTTTCTTTTGCTGGAATGCTATTTGTCTCCTTGGACGGAGTGGCATTGCCGGAGTGATTTTCGGCGTTCTGGACGGGGTGTCCTTATTGACATGTATCATGTGTTTAGGGGTTTCCCTTGTTTTTCTTTCTGTGTCTATTTTCAAGTCGGCAAAACACATGGTAAAATACACAGTATTTGTACATTTTAATTTAATTTAATGCAATTAATTACTTACCAAAAAAAATAAGTTTGATAATCTTGCGCCAGCTCCACAGGGCAGATGCCGGGACTTTAAGGGTCCAAATGCACCGATCTTTAATTTTGTTCTTGTCGATCCATGAAGACCAAGCTGAATTCGGGTCTTTTGTTAGAAGACGTCAAATAAGCTTGCAGTTAAGAGCCTTATTATGATCCATCAGGTTCTTGATGCCCAACCCACCTTCAGACTTGGGGTAGCAAATATTGTGCCATGCCACTTTAGCATTGACTCCGCCTTCAGAAGATCCATTCCAAAGGAAACGGCACAGGATGCAGTCAATTGCTTTAAGAATGGTTTTGGGTAAAATAAAAAGAGAGGCCCAATAAAGGTGGATGGAAGAAAGGATGGAGGCAACGAGTTACAAACGCCCTTTTTTTTTGGTAGGCAAGTGTGTATTTTGGATTTAATAGAGAAAAATTTACAAAAGTTTATGTTATAACTCCAAGCTTTTTGACTTGAAATTAGAACATAAAAAGTTGGGGCATACCCCGAGCGACTGATACATCATAGAAAACCTCAAAAAGCTCCTAAGAGTAACAATCTAACAGAAAACATAAACTGAGTACAATCATTATACATCAGCCAGTTAACAAAAAAACTGTTTTCAACCTAACTGCAGCCCAGTCTTCAAACAGCAAAGTGAAGAAGCAACTGCACCCTTCCATCATGGGGACCACCTTGAGACCAGGTAGCACCAGGAGATCGGCATAATGGTGCACATCCAAATCGGCGAAACACATCAAAGGCCAAATCGGCAATTAAGAAGCAAAACGAGATCGGCATTTCACTCCTGATCCCGATCGGTCAATTAATGCATAGTTTTAATAGGCGCCAATTTGTCCACCTCAGCAATTGTGAAACACACCCGCCTCAAATCGAGATCTGCAATAGGCCATGTAACCAGACCGGTATAAGGGCGTCAAAACCAACTAGGCATCAACCGAGCGACAAACGTGATCGGCAATACCCCTGAGTTGCAAACGCCCGCCAAAGGAAAACCATCTATTTTTCCATGATGTGATCCTCTTAGTGATTCTATCGGTGAGAGATTTGCAATCAGAGACTGAGAGCCTAGTGGTTATCAAGGGGACCCCCAGGTATCTGATGGGGAGTTTGCCCACTCTAAAGCCCATGATAGCATCTATATCCTAGTGAAGAGAAGAATCCTTAGAACAAATGAAAATTTCACTCTTATTCGGGTTAGCGGAGATGCCAGAGGTAGCCTAAAATTCGTCAAAACAGTCCTTGAGGATCTGAGTGAACTGCGTATCAGCATGGGAGAAGAGAAGAAGGTCGTCAGCAAAGGCAAGCATAACGATTTGATTTTCAGCGCATTTCCAGTGAAATTTAAAGTTATTATTCTGTCTAGCCTTAACCTCTTTTTTTTTTTTAGTAAATAAGTATTTTGGATTAATGGGAGAAAAGAATTTAGACAACCTTTACATTAAATCCAAGTATTTTGACTTGGAGATAATGCATAAAACGTTAGGGCATTCCCCGAGTAGTTTGTACATCAAAAAATGACACCCACCATAGGGGTCATCCATGAGAACAACGTTCCACCAAAAAAATATAAAGGCTGTCTGGTGTTACACACAAGCTGACATTCAGCTGAAACCACATCAGCAGCATTAGAGCTGTTTTCAAGCAAAACAATTTTTTTTTTTGGTAAGTATTTTCAAGCAAAACAAGCCCAGTCAAGGGCAGTACTAAGACTGGATTAACACACAGTCAATCCCATCAGTAGAACCAAATCCAGCAAGGCGCCATCAGTATAAAATCAATCGGAATGCATCAGTACCACTTTGCCAGTGCACCCACTTCACAAACCAAAGATCAGCTCAATCCACATTAACTCTCACCAGGAACGGAAACCATACCGGCAAGCCGGCAAAATTAAAAAGGCAGGCCACATCAGCAGGAGGACAACCAAACCGGCAATGTATCAAGCCTACGTTGATCTAGCCACGTCAGCAGATGCAACAAAATTCCAAACCGGGAACAAAGGGAGCAGAAACTGGATTACGCAAGATTCTCGCCAGCAAATCATAATCCATTCCGGCAAATAATCCTGTGCAAACCGGCTTGCACAAACGGGAGAGCGAATTACATCCCGGCAAACAGCAGATTACAGAGAGCTGCCTCAGACCAGCAACAGACCAACAGTTGCCCAAAATTCACCCTCCAGACCAAACTGGGCGTCGCCATACAGTCAACACCAAAGAAGCTCCAAGCCGCTTCAGACACCAGGATCAGCAAGGAGTCCCCATTCCACCAGCAACCCCAGTTTCTACAACTTACTTACCCAGTTTCTACAACAGCAGATCAGTGCAGTTGATCTTTTTTTTTTTACTTACCAAAAAAAAAAGATCAGTGCAACTGCAGCCCCCAAACCTGAAATCGGAGACACAGCTTACGCAACACAGCCAGAGAAGGGACACAACAGCCCCAGCAGCCACAGCTGCCCAATAAACCATTCCGGGACCGGGCAAAAGCACAACGCCAACAAGAATCAAGCCGAAGCGGCATTGGCCTGGTGGTTAAAAAAGATTTCTCTTTCCTCCATCACCCAGGTTCGATTCTCCGCGGAAGCATAAAGTGGTATTGTACCTCCCAAAAAATCCTTCGGGGTTTCTGGGTTATGGGGTCGTAGTGCGGTGGGGCCAGTCACTATAAAAAGCTTACCCTTAACACAGTTTTACTTACCAAAAAAAAAGCCAACAAGAATCAAGCCAAGCAAGAATCCAGTAGTGTGCAATAGAAAGACCAATCAGCAATAGGAGCAATCCGGCAAATCACTGCACAACAGCATTTTGACAATGCAGCAACCGTAGCAATTCAGCCACTCGGATTTAAGCAGGCCCCCCAACCAGCCAAACTCCAAACTGGCCATAGAATTTCATACCGGTCACTGAAGTCGCCATGCCAGGCACTTGGACCACGTCAGCACACAGCCCAAGCAACGATCCATAGGACAACACGGACTACTCATGGCCAATAGTCATAATGCATCAGCACAATCCATTTTAGCTAGCAGCAAACCATAGTAAGCACCTAACACATGAGCAAGCAAGCTAAACAGAAGAGGGCCTTCCATATCAGGAGCTTGTGTGATAAGGAGCCAGAAAGCCCATAAGAGGCAGATCGTCCAAGTCATCTGGCGATCCATTCCGGGATCCTGAGAGAGAGAGAAGTGGATTGCCCATTAGACCATTCCAGGACCGGGCAAAAGTTCACCACCACCAAGAATCTCAACCGCAGCAAAATCACTAAATGGGGATTTAGGACTTAACCGCAATAATGCCATTTAGGACTTCCATCACCAGGACAAATAAATAGGGGGAAAGCGGATCCCCTTGGCGGAGGCCTTTTCCACCTTTGAAGAAGCCGACCACATCCCCATTGATATTGAGGGAGTACGTCGGAGTAGTTATACATTGGCTAATCCAATTGACCATTTGTGGGGGAAACTTCATGAGGGTTAGAATATTGATGATGAAATCCCAAAAAATCGAGTCATAAGTTTTCATAAGGTCGACCTTCATAGTACATCTAGGCGGGTCATGCCCGAGATGATACTTATGCAGGAGCTCCTGAGCTAAAAAGATATTATCACTAATCTGACGCCCCGCCACAAAGGCAGTTTGGCAGCTGTCAACAAGGAAAGGAAGAGTAACCTTGATTCTGTTAGCAAGAATTTTAAAGATCACTTTATAGATGACATTGCAGCATGAGATCGGGCGATAGTCTGTAACCGAGCGTGGGGACTGGACCTTAGGAATAAGGCTGATCAGAGAGGTATTTACCTGTTTAAGGAGCTTTCCATGATTAAAAAATCATGAATAGCTTCACAAACAGTATGACCGGTAATCTCCCATGACTCCTTAAAGAATTTCGAGGTAAAACCATCAAGACCAGGAGCTCTGTCATCACCAATGGAGAAAATCGCAGTGCAGATTTCCTCCTCACTAACCGGCCTAACAAGGGGGCCAGTTTGTGAGTCAGGTACAGTATGGAGAATGTAGGGACGAATCCGATTTGCCTCCGCCGTCCCATGGGAACGACCAAAGCCCAGGGTATTTTTGAAGTGGCCCTCAATTAGATTGTACAGATCCTTCGTGCCTTTAGTAGGGTTGCCTGACTCATCAAGGAGGGAGGTAATCCTATTCCGATTATAGTTCCCACTAACAGTGTTAAAGAAGAATTTTGTATATTGGTCACCCTCTTTGAGCCATTTGATCTTGGCTTTTTGGTGAAGGAAATCCACTTCCTTGGCCATTGCAGTATAATAAGTAGCCTTACAATTGTGCTCAATGCCACAAGTCCCAGAGAGGGGGGCGGAGTTCCGTTGTCTGGAGGCTGGAGTGTTTGTGAGATGCTTAATGGCCGGTGTGATTTAAGGCCGGAGCTGTTTTGTGCTTGCACTGAACCTTTTGAAAGCCGGAGTGTTTGGTGGCACCTTGAAGGCTGGAGCTGCCTTGTGTGTCTGGAAAGCTGGAGTAACTCCTATGACGGAGTGATTTTGGACGGAGTGGCTTTGGGCGGAGTGATTTATTCTCTAAATGGTCGGAGTGGCTTGTGTGTTTCCATTTGTCTTTTACTTTCCAGAGCACTTTGGACGGAGTGCTTCCCTTTTTTCGGAGCTCCAAATAGCCGGAACATCTTTATTGGGTGTTCAATATTCCGGAGTGTCCACCTTGTGAACATTCCGGAGTCCTTGTGCTTCATTATTAGGAAGGTCGGAGTGGAGTGTGCTCCTCGCTGGCTAGAGTGCTTGATGCTCCACTTGGACGGAGTGGATCTTCTTGGCCGGAGTGACCTTTCTGCGATCTTTTCCGGAGCTCCATTGCTTCACCAAATGGTGGACGGAGTGGCTTATGTTCACTAGCGGAGTGCCTTAGAGGACGGAGTGGCTCTGTGAAGCCGGAGTACTTCTTGAGGCGGAGTGGCCTTTGAAGCCGGAGTGTCTTTGCTGCAGTGGCAGGGTGATTCTCCATTCATTTTGGCCAATCGATATTTCTTTCTGTCAATGACCGATTATTATTATTGTAATATTATTTTTAATGACTGTTGTCATTGGTTTGGGGGCCTCCCCTGTTACTGTCTCTTTTCTCAAGTCAGAAAATCACTTGGTTTGGAGCATAGTTCTTTTTTTGTACATTTTATTCAATTTTAATGCAATTAATTACTTACCAAAAAAAAAAGATCTTAGATTGGACATCCTCAAGGCATTTCCGAGTACGCAAAACCTCTTCATGAACGTCACCACATTGAGCATTAAGACGTTTAAGCGCACTCTTCACCCTTTTGAAAAAGGACACCAGCTTAAACATCGGGGTACCAGCATTCTCCATCGCCCAAGTTTCCTTAACCAAAGGAAGGAAATTTGGGGATTTGGTAAGGAAGTTCTTGCTGCTGGTGATCATGGGGAGAGATGTGAGGAGGCTTCAGCTGTGAGTTGTGACCCCCTCCCTGTTGCTGATGTCCACCCAATGGTGGGTGCTGTTGATTTGGTGTTGTCTTTTTTTTTTTTTTTTGGTAAGTATTGATTTGGTGTTGTCACAAAACTCCCTGCCTGTTCCGGCCCCAGCCGCTGGGTTTTCGTATGGGTTTAGTGTGGAAGGGGCAGTCGCTATTTTGGGTCCCAAAGCTGGACTTGCTGGTGATGCCGGGGTTTCATAAGACCCCACTGACTCTTGCTATTTGAATCCAGATAGGTCTCTAGATGGGGTTCCAACTAATTATATGCATGACTCTTCTAGGGGGGCTCACCAGCCCTCCTTGTCCTCTCCCACCTTGTCCACTTCAGAACAGGAGCATTGTAACCTGAAGCCCTTTAACCAGGTTGAAGGGCTACCTGCAAGAAATTTGGCTCTTGTGAATTGCCCAATTCCTGGGGTCGATAATTCTACTCCGGAGTCTATTGCGCGGATCGTCCGTAATGTGTCGGGCACCAAAGAAGGCCTTGCTGTTGATGTCGGGGAATCAAATGACCCTACCGAGTTTACTGACTCTTGCTCATTGGATCCAATTGACAGGAATCTAGTTGGGGTTCCACCAAATGATGTGCATGATTCTTCTAGGGGGGCACCTCAGCCCTCTTTGTCCACTGCCTTGGCCTCAGAACAGGAGCCCTGTAACCTGGCCCCCATTAACCGGGCTGAAAGGTTTCATGATAGAGAATTGGCACACGAGAATTGCCTAATTCCTGGGGTCGACGAGTCCACTCCGGAGTCTATTGCGCGGATAGTCCGTAAATACCCCCAGGTTTTTTTTGGTAAGTAAGTGTGTATTTTGGATTAACGGGAGAAAAAATTTTCAAGAAACTATATTATAACTCCAAGTTTTTTGACTTGGAGTTAGAACATAAAACGCTAGGGCATACCCCGAGCGACTAGTACATCAGAGAATACATCAGAAAACCTCTAAAAGGATTGCTCTAACAGAAAATAGAAAATGAACAAAGCCATTTTACAAAAGTAGGTTCAACAACAATGCTGCCCCAAACCAAAATGCACCCCAAGTACAGGAAGCAGAAGACAGCTGCATCTCTCCCACCGCCGGCTGCTTTACACCAGCAGCAGAAAATTCACCGATCTTCAAAAAACCCAGCATTGGGAGCGACAATCAGCAATGGATCAACAGCCAGTAATCCACTAAATCAGATGCAGATAGGCATCACTGTCCAGCATACAAATACAGTAGCCACAACCCAATAGCATCCACTGCAGCATCCTCATTTCACCCATCATCAACGCTGGGCCAGCAAATCACAAGCCACAGCCTCACAAAATTTGCCGCAAGATGATGCCTCCTCCTGTGACAGCATTGTGACAGCCTCACAAAAGGCAACGCAGTGTATACAAAGCCCAGCTCGTCCATCAGCTGCTCTCATCCAATAACAGCATATGTATTCCTTCAGCACAAGGAAACCCAGCTTTCTACCTAACTGGAGAACCAATGCAACAGCATACATTTGCCATTCTCAGCCAAACAGCACTAGTTTTTAAGTCCATCACTCAGAAGATGGAACAAAAAATCAGCAGCAGAGGAGGGTACAGCAACCAAGTATTGCAACACTTGGACCAGCAAGCTTAAATCAGCAGCAGGGCATTATGGACAGCAGGGAGTCGCCTCAGCAAAGATCACAGCGTCCTTCACCAACAGCAGGTAGGATTCCATGTACAACCATCAGAAGCTACCAACACTAGACATCAGCTCACATCAAGAGCAAAGTGAAAGACTCTGCCGAAGAAGTGGGCATATGTAATAAAATTCCATCTACAACCACTACAGTGTATCAAACACAAGAGGGTTGACAGCAGTATAGAAAGGCTTTACAGCACCTCCTACATCAGTAGCTGCTCTTCACAGCACATTCAGAATCAAGATCAGTTCCAATTCTCAGTCACAGCTACTGCTCACATATGCCAAACAGCATCATCACCCAAGAGCTACACGATCATCACTGGAATACAGCAGACCACATTAGAAGCATGGCATAATCCATACCACACAGATCCAGATTGAAAGCACCAGCATCCCATGATTCCAAAACCGACGTATAAACGGCCGATGTGGTGGATATGATCAAATGCATCCATCATCCAACAAAAAATCAGCTAATCAAAATAGCACAGGCATAGGCCCAAACAGAGGTAATATTTGCATCGTCTGAGAGGCCTGCTCCATGCCAGTCCAAGATCATCATTTATTACCAGCTGAAAGACAACAGTAGTATCAAAGGGGCAAGGCTCCCGGAAAATCCTTGTGTTGGAGAAGCAATGCGTGTGCATCAGTTCTCAGCAACTTGGGATCAACCAAGGATCAAGCTGTAGCAAGAGCCAGCAGCTCCACTGAAAAGCTCTTTCTATATCAGGCAAAGAGCTGGCCAATTGTGCCAACAACATCCTCACCTTAACAGAATAGCTCCAAAAACAAAATCCCTCACAAGACCAGAAGTTTAGGGATCCAAACAATCCTATAAGGGCACACTCCCATCATTATTCAAGCCAAAAGGCACTCCAAGACAGAGCATGCATCAGCACGTAAGCTGGAATAAAGCAGAGAGACAAAATCAGGGTCCCAGGAGTATACCCCAGTCAAAATTTACCCCAGCAGCATGTTCCTAAGAGCAGGGCGTGCCTCTGGATTTCCGAGAGGCAGCTTTTTTCTTTTTCCTAGTCTTAGACATCTTCCAATCAGATTCCATACCCCTCATTTCGTCTACCAAAGAGGATTTTGAGGAGTATTTCAACGAAATCCTCTTAATAGAGCTAGGGGTAAGCAAATATTCATCCAAGTCCAATGGGTGAGGGTCAGTCCCGGAATCAGGGGAGTTTGGAGCCAAATCTTTATTCTGAGAATCCTCATCCAGACATCCGGAGGCATCCAAATCCAAAACAGGAGGGTGTGGAGCATCATAAGAACCACCGAACACCAAGGAGGTTTGTACATTGACAAAGTCCTGGGAAGAGGGGTTAGCAATCACCAAGGAAGGGCAGTGGCCATCCTCAGCGTCAATTGGAGGCTCAGCCATTTGGGAACCACAATCCATGGAAGGACAGATGTGGAGGGATGGCCTGAGGCCGGTAGCAATGCATCAGGAGTGCAGGCTTTGAGGTCCAGAGGGGGGGAGCAAATCATCAGTGGTGCTGGCAGAGTGGTCCACAGGAGGCAGAGACTCCAGACTATGAGAATCCAAAGCAGCCAGCACTCCACCAGGGAGGGAATGAGTGTCCAAAGCAGCCCCAATAGGGGAATTACTCTCTACCCCAGAATTGGGAACACAGGCATCAGACGAGTGCTCAGGGCAGGGCAAGGGTACCAGTTGGGCTTGTCCCACAGGAGCAGATATGGGGGGATTGAAGCAAGAATTACCAGATGGAGGTTTTGATACCTTGGAATGGCAATGAGCTTCAGCATGCCCCAGCAGACAGCACCGACTGCATCTAATTGGCCTCCAGCTATATTCCACCTTCACCACAATGGGAGCCGAGTCATGGCACGACTTGATGGTGAGACAATTGGGAAAGGGGCCATCGACCCCCACTTCAACACATATTCTTGCAGATGATAAGTTCTCCATACGGGCAGTTCGGGGATCCAGTTGAAGAGGAATACCAACAGCACTAGCCACCCAACTCAGTCCGTCCAGAGTCCAGTAATCAATCGGCACATTGAGGAGTTTGATCCAAATGGGGAAGCGATTAAGTTCCACCTGACAACCCAAAGTTTCCAGCAGCCCAAAGTTTCCAGCAGCATGAAACAAAGGCAGCTGCATCACGCCCATTACCCAAATCCAACAAAATCTGCAACATCTACACACCCCTGACAGCCGAAGGAGATTCCAGCAACAGAAGGGAGAATCTCAAATCCCGACCTGCAACACAGTGGGAGCTTCAAGCTGAAGGAGACCCAACTGCCTGATCAACAGCTCAAGTAATTCCCCAAGCTAAGACAATGTAGCATGCATCCACCGAGAGCCAAGCAGCAGCAACACGCACTTCCAGCCAAGGGGAGAGGCGCCCAGTATATTTCAACAACATACAGGGCAGAGCAGCAGGTAGAACAAACTGCACCAA